>PVKC010041727.1:0-12093 GCA_004027635.1 Crocidura indochinensis
AAAAAAAAAATTTCCACATTGATGGAATATGTTATGTTTGTACAAATTTTAAATGTGGAGCAAGTGACACAGCAAAAATCTCTTTGGCAAAACGAATTCATTGTTTATATTGCCAAAAAATAGATTATTTTTTGTTTGAAGAACACACCTGGGGTTGTTCAAGAATTGCTCCTGTGATATTAGGGGAACATTTCAGTACTGGGAGTTAAACCCCGCTTGGCACATACAAAGAAAGAGCCCTATTTACTGTACTATCTCTCTAGCCACTACATTACTATTTTTGTCCTCAGTAAAAATTAAATATTTTGTAAAAAATTTGCCAAGTACATTTTGTCAGTAATAATATTGCCAGACTTTTGCCATTTTTAACTTTTTTGTAGGAAAGGCAGTTGATATGTTACTACAAACACAAATGTATCCAGGTTAAAAACTCTTGTAGAAATTTTGTGGTTTTAATGGAAATGTCAAGATTAGACATATTCATTTTAATTGATGCCACTTTTTTTATTATATACAATTTTTATTTTGACCATATTGGCTTACATATCTTTCACAGTAGTATTTTAGATACATATTAACATTGAATCAGGGGAATTTCCATCACTAAATTTGTCCTTCCTCCACCCCCTTTCCCATCCTGCATCCCAAATCCCCCACTCTCATCCCCCGGGCTGCTACTTTTTAAGTCTTATAATAAGCAAAATGTTGCAGAAATTGAAATTTAAATCCCCAAGGCTTCAAAAAATTGCCATTCAAATGTATAACTTTTTAAGTTATGTTGTTGCTAAAGAAATTTTAGTCTCATAAATATGAACTTCTCTGATAAAGATAAAAAGTAAAAGTGAGATAATTTTTAGTTCTAATTCCAAAATCAAACCATTTCTTCTCAAAATTGAAATTTACAAGTTAAATAGGATAACAATTTTTCTCTTTCAAACCAGCTCTCCCCAAACAAAACAAACTTCTAGATAGGGGACAGTATCGTGGTTACTGAAAAAAAAAAATGCAAGAAAGGAGAGTGTCCCTTTTTAGATGTGGGGTAGAACTGTAAATCTACTAGTGGCTATGGTGAGTCTTTTTCACAGAGTTGAAACTATGCTCCTGAAAGATATAGTGTTGCTGATAAATAATAAATCAATTAATAATAATTGTAAATATTTTATAATTCATAATGCTATGAGAATACAAATTATTTTAGAGTTCTAGATAAGCTATCACTTAAAATACATAAAAATAAAATGTAATAATACTTTTTTTGTTTTGGGGTCAGATCTGGAAGTGGTCAGAGGTTACTCCTGGTTCTTTACTCAGAAATTAATCCTGGCTGGCTTGGGGGGCCATATGGGGTACTAGGGATAGAATCTCGTGCCATCCTAGTGCAAGGCAAACACCCTACTCTTCTCTAAAGCTTCTAAAATAGTAAAATATTAAAAATACTTAAAATGTTCAAATTGCTGCTATTGAGAGATACTAAGCAGTAAGGCAATTGACTTATACGTGGGTGACCTGAATTTGATCCCTGGCTCTACATATAGTTCCCCAAGATCACCAGGAGTGATCACTGAGCACGCAGTCATATTTGTTCTTAAAGCAAACGAGTTACAATTGCTCTCTGTTGATGACTAATAAGCCAAAGTGATATTGATAGGTCATGGATATTAAAGAAACTAAAAACATTTGTTATTTTAAAAACCTTTTTAATAATATAATTTTAATATTTAAATATTTGGAGATACACAATGCTGAATACATTTATAAATAATTGTCTAGCTGTAGGGCTAAAGTAACTTTTCCAGTCTTATTTCACAGTGGGTCATATAT
Source organism: Crocidura indochinensis (assembly GCA_004027635.1). Taxonomy (NCBI): domain Eukaryota; kingdom Metazoa; phylum Chordata; class Mammalia; order Eulipotyphla; family Soricidae; genus Crocidura; species Crocidura indochinensis. The sequence goes on from PVKC010041727.1 coordinate 1,822, forward strand.
AACTTCAAAGTTAAAAAGACTTCAAACTATGAAAGCGTGCAATGTTTTCAGAGAGTCAACAAGTAAATATAAAACTACTTTTATAGAAAGTAACATATTGAAGCAAGTAGGCATTGAAATCATAAATTCATTTCTATCATACAAATATGAAAATATATTCCAACAGTGTCATGTATAATTAACTTGAACAGAATTTACTTTTTTTGTTTTTTGGGCCACATCCATTTGATGCTCAGGGGTTACTCCTGGCTAAGCACTCAGAAATTGCCCCTGGGTTTGGGGGACCATATGGCACGCCAGGGGATCGAACCGTGGTCCTTCCTTGGCTAGCGCTTGCAAGGCAGACACCTTACCTCTAGTGCCACCTCTCCGGCCCCTGATTCCTTTTTCTTACAAAAAGTTTGTGTTGTACTTTGTAGCAATAAAGAATAAAATTTTAAAAACTTAATAATGAGGACTAATTTGTTCATGGTATTGGCCAACAGTATTCTTGATTGTACACATCTCTTCATTTGCATATGGTTATAATAACTGATTATAACATTTATACAAATCTACATTTTAAAATTGTGTGATAAATATTATATATTAATTATTGTATTTTACTTGTCTTATCACGGTTTTTTTTTGGTTTTTGGGCCACACCCGGCTATGCTCAGGGCTTACTCCTGGCTGTCTGCTCAGAAATAGTTCCTGGCAGGCACGGGGGACCATATGGGACACTGGGATTTGAACCAACCACCTTTTGTCCCGGATCAGCTGCTTGCAAGGCAAACGCTGCTGTGCTCTCTCTCCTGGCTCTCAAATGGAACTTTTTAATCCATTTGTCATCTAGAAAAACTGAACCTGAATATAACATTTCATCGACCTGAACTTTTAGGGGAATGTTTATCTTCCTCAGAGTATTGATTGTTTCTGCATTACAACTTCAGATTTCTCAGGTTTTGAGTTTATAGATAAAACATTTCAAATCAAAGGAAATTTGCTGTTTAGTCCTCAACCCATATATATCAATACCATTACTAATCAGTAAAACATACCACAGTCTCTTCTACACTGGAAAAGTCATCTCCATGAATACAATCCTTAAAGTTGAATTGTGTAGAATTCATGTTTCTATAAAGGTTAATTGCCATAGTACTTTTTGTAGACCCAAGGAGAAGGGTTAGTGCTAAGATTAAAAAAGACATGCATCTAAAATATTTTTCCAGATTATCTCCGATGACTTCTTTGACACTGCTGATTGGAATTTTATAAATTCTTCCATTCTTCTATCTTTTAAAAAAATTAAAATTCTTTGGGAAAATCAAATTTCAAATACCAATTAAGAGTTCCAAGGGCAATATTGCAAATTATATATTTTTATAACCTCAAAATCTCAACAATATAAAAAATGGGATTCATGTTTACTGTTGGTTTTCCACTTAAGAGATGCTAGTTTTCACTTGAAAAGTTCAAGATGAAGAGGAAATAAGCATTCTTCCTGATAGCAGAAAAGTGACTCCCCAAGTCTAGCTCGCGGTGAAAAAGCATCAGAGACGCTCTAGGCTTAGACTCAAATTAAAACCATCAGCTCATCCTGACTGTGATGTGGCCATAACATTTCACCACATTAAATGTGTGATAACTGTGCCCGGGCAGGTAATGTGATCTGACAGGATTTGTTGTCAGCATGGAGCTGTCATGTCTGAATTGTTTTCTCAACTCAAGAGGGCCAATGCCCATCAAGAGTCTTTATTCTAGCCTAAATTTAGGCCACAATAAAATTTTTATGTAATGGTTTTATGTCGTTATGGAATAATCCAAAGCAGAGGAAGCAAATTAATATTTTTAAGTGCCCACGTTGTATCTGTGACTGATTTTAAGGAGACACTCCATGTTTTCTGCTCCTAATGTTTAATCCCTTATATAATCTCCATCATTCATATAGAACCCAAAATTTGCTTCTAAGGCAAAAAGTGAAAAATGATGGTATGAAGATGATTTCACATGTAGAAAAAAATAAATAAGTAAAGCAAATGAACTGGCTGCAACACAAAGTTAACTTCTAGATTTTTTTTGGGGTGGGTGGAGAGCAAACTATGAACTGGTGGGAAAGAGAATTAGAGGGAGAAATAGGAAGATGAGTCTTTTTGGTGGTGGGATGGTATAAGGATTTTGTTGTTAGGCATGGGAACAGTTACATACCCTTACAGAGGCCAATCCCCCCAAAAAAGTCTATGTAGCACTGTCAACCAATGTTAATTTAATAATAAATATATATTTTAAAAGTGATACTATGTCAATCCCTTAATTAGGTTCTTTTAGAAGGGAAAGTTGATACTGTCATTTCTGTGGTTAGGTTGTGTTACATGAAATGACTTTTTACCTTTTATGCTTAAGCACCATGGTTTAAAACTTGTTCTTGGTATGATTTTATATATAAAAATTCCAGTTTCGTACCCTCCACCGAAATGTCCACTTCTCTCCATTCATCACAACACCGCCACCCCCTTACTCCCACACATATCCTCTCTTGGGTTGAACTTCCGACTGGAGACCAATATGCTATTATTTCTTATATATATGCTCATAGTTGGTTTGATGAAATAAATAACTATACTGAGAAAACTCACTTGAAATAAAACTGTGGGAAAACTTTGGGACATGAATATCCTCTGTTGCTTAATAGTCCAGAGCATAAAGGAAATGAATTCTGTCAACCCCTTGTATTTATTCTCATGGAAGTAAATAAAAATAAAAGAACTTTCTTGGTAATTTTTATTGTGATAAAAGCGAATTACAAGTTTTTCACAGTAATATTAAAGGTACATAGTGACAAAGAATTAGGGCCATTCCCACCACCAGTGCTGTCCTCCCTCCACCCCTGTTCCCAGCATGCATCCCATACCTCCCCCCCTTTAACCCTTGGACTGCTAGTGTAAGAGGTCTTCTTTGTATAATTTTTTTTGCAACTTTGTATATCAACACTATAAACTTTAACACTATACTTATTCTAGTTTAAGTAACATGTATCCATGTCCTAGTTAAAGTATCCAGTTCACTTAAAGTGTAATAAATTTTTTTTTTAAATGAAGCTTGTTGATGCTTTGACTACAGCCCTGTGAGACCCCAGGCAAAGGAACATTATTAGTCAGACCTGGACTTTTGAGTCACGGAAATTATGTGTGTTGTTTAGATGATATATTTATGGTGTTTGTTCTGAAGCAATGCAAAAATGAATGAATTGCCACGAACCATATTGCTGATCTACATTCTTTTAAGTCACAGCGATTTAAAATAGCTTTAAAGATGGGATTTCATGCAGACAAAACATGACAAGACATCGCACTGTCCACTAAAGCAGTGTCTCTCAATTATTTTCTGTCATGCCCCCCTAGGAAGAAGAAACCATTTTTCGCTTCCCCTGAGCAACTGTAAATAGTATCTTTATTTAAAAAGCTTGAACCTGAAAAATAAAAATATATAAAATAATTCGAGGTGGCCGGAGAGATAGCATGGAGGTAAGGCATTTGCTTTGCATGCAGAAGGACCGTGGTTCGAATGCCGGCATCTCATGGTTCCCCGAGCCTGCCAGGAGCAATTTCTCAGAGCAGATCCAGGAGTGGGGTGTGACCCAAAAACCAAACAAAAAAAAGATTTTTTTGAGCTGATTTTGTAATTAGAGGTGATGTCTGGATTAATGGCTACAACGAGCACGTTTTGCAATGCATAGCTATTCGAAGAGGGGTTTGAAGCAGGACACAGCAACTCTCAGCTCCAGAGACATACGGAGACATAAACAAGGGGCTTAGGTTTTTATGACAGTGTTTGCAGAGGTCAAACGCGCCCCCTTTACGGAACCTCGCGCTCCCCCTTTGGGGAGTGCCCCACTATTTGAGAAGCACTGCACTAGAGTGTTTCCCTTCACCAGTTTGACTCTATCTTATTTATCTTCCCCACACCCCATGCCATGGTAAGCTTCCTACTAAAGACAAGTTTTAAGTTTCTGTGCCTTTAGGAATTTATAATTTTTTTACTATGTTTCTTTATAAGTCAGATATGAGGGAGAGCATTCTGTATCTGTCTCTCTCCTAACTTCACTCAGCATGATATTATTCAGATAAATGCATGAAGCATAAAATTACATGATTTCATCTTTTCTAATAACAGTGTCATTTATTGTTTATACGCACCATGGGTTATCCATTTGTTGTGGGGAATTTTGGTTCCTTTTATATTTTGGCTATTAAGAATAGTGCTGCTATGAACACTGGAGTACACATATTTTTTTCTAAATAGAGCTTTGAGCCTTTGGTGTATATTCTAAGAAGTAACATATCTGGATCATGTGGAAGCCTGATTCTTAGTTTTTGAGCAGTGTCTATACTGTTTTCCAAAACAGCTGGATCATTGACATTCCCACCAACAGTAAAATAAAAATTCCCTCTTTTCCCTCATTCATACCAACACTGGGTGTTTTTGTTCTCTGTGCTGTTTGCATTGCTATTTTGATTTGTATTTTGCTCACCTCATGATAAATGATGCTAATCATTTTTTAAATTTTTTTATTTGGTTTTTGGTTTTGGGGCCACATTTGGTGATGCTCAGGGGTTATTCCTGGCTCTGCACTCAGAAATCACTCCTTGCTTGGAGGACCATATGAGACGGGGGATCGAACCACTGTCTGTTCTGGGTCAGACTCATGCAAGGCAATCGCCCTACCACTGCGCCACCACTCTGACCCCAGCATTTCTTTTAGCACACTTTTTGGCCATCTATTTACAAGTCTCTTTTTATGAGGAAGTATTTGTTTATCTCTACCCATTTTTGATGGGTTTGATTTTTTTTTGTTTTGTTTTTGGGCCACACCCAGCAGTGCTCAGGGGTTATTCCTGGCTCCATGCTCAGAAATTGTTCCTGGCAAGCACGGGGACCATATGGGATGCTGGGATTCGAACCGATGACCTTCTGCATGAAAGGCAAATGCCTTACCTCCATGCTATCTCTCAGGCCCCTATGGGTTTGATTGTTATTTTTTCTTGTAAAGTTCTACCAGTGCTTTATATAACTTGGATATTAACTCTATCACATGAAAAGTTAGATATTTTTTTCTGTGGGGTGTATTTTTATTCTGATCATTGTGTCTTTTAGAATGCAGAAGCTTCTTAGTTTAATGTAGTTCTATTTGATTATATTTGCTTCCCTTTGTTTTGCATCATATCATTAGAAATACCTCTAGGTTCAATGTCATAAAGTGTTCTATGTGTTTTAATTTATGGTTTATGCCTATTATGAATAGTGCTGCAATGAACATTGCAGTGCTTTTTTTTTGTCTAAATAGAGTTTTAGGTCCTTGGTGTATATGCCAAGAAATAGAATTTCTGGATTGTGTGAAGCCCAGTCAAGTCTGATATCAAAATCTTTATTCCATTGTAAGTTGACTTTTGCGTATGGTATTAGAATAAAGGCTGAGTTTAGTTTTTGCATGTGAACAACCAGATCTCCCAGCACCACTTCTTCAAAATTTTCCAACTCCACTTTCTATTTTTCTTACTTTATCAAAAATTAACTGTCCATATACCCCAAGATCTGTCTCTGAATTCTCAGTTCTATTCATTGGTCTGTCTGTAGTCCAATTACTTACACTGTTTGGATTATTACAACTTTATAGTATCTAAATTTAAAGTTCGGGGAAAAAATGTCTTCAAACTTTTTTCCCTCTAAGATTGCTTTGGCAATCAATTCTTGGAATTTTATTACTCCATATAAATGTTAGCAGTGTTTGATCTCTATTTTAAAAAATGTTATGTGTGGTGGGGTCAGAGAAAGGTATAGGGGGTAGACTGTTTGCTATATACACTGCTGAATTGGGTAAAATTTTACTGTGCCCACCAGAAGTGATTCTTGAGTGTAGAAAAGCCCTGAGCACAATGGAAAATGACCTAACCCAACCACCGTGCCATGGCACTCTAGTGTGCCATCAGGTATTGTCTGGTGTGCCATGGGAAAAATTCCAGTTTCATCCATAACCTGAGGCTTTGGCTCACAAATAGACCAATCATTCTAATGATTGGTTATGGACTATAAATGGCTCTGGTGTCACTGTTACACTGACAGGAGGAGACATTGCAGTAGATTGCCAAAGTGCAGAAGAGCGTAGATGGATCAGGACTCTGGGGGATAGTTGCAGACATAGCACAGAAAAACACTGAGTGATGGATCTGGAGGAGACATGAGCAGAAGAGTGTTGACTAATGGATCTGGATGAAGGCATGCATAGAAGAGTGCTGAGTGTGATGGACAGTGGCTATCTGAAGGAGACAAGTGCAGTAAATACTGAATGATAGTGAGACAGGAGCAGATACTGTAGTGATGAAGAGGTTTTTGAAAAGGAAAAAACTGGAGTAGGAACAAAATTCGGAGCCCAAGTATGAGTGGGAGTCAAAAGAAAGCAAAGATGATTAGCTTAAGCAAATTCTCTGCCACAAGGCAATATAGAGAAGGCTATATTTCATTTGGATTTACTTTCACAGGAGATTTGAAAGAAACCAACGCCACTGTGAGTAGTGTGTGGTGAAAAGCTATATAACAGTGCTGTGGTCCCAAGTAAACTTAATCACCATCTCCAAAGGAAATACCCTTCACTTCAAAACAAGAATGCAGACTTTTTTGTTTGCCTGCATGAAAACTTTTCATGAGAAAAACCACAAAGGTAAATGAAAGAGCTTTTGTTGTTGTTGTTGTTTGTTTGTTTTTGGCTCACACATGGTAGCACTCAGGGGTTTCTCCTGGCTCTATCTATGCTCAGAAATCACTCCTGGCAGGCTCAGGGATATGGGATGCTGGGATTTGAACTACCATCTTCCTGCATGTAAGGCAAACACATTACCTCCATGCTATTTCTCCAGCCCCAATGAAAGCTCTTAAAGCTAGCTACCAAGTCGCTGAACTTACAGCCAAGTCAAAAAGTTGCACACTATGGCAGAGACATTAATACTTCCCGCCTGCAAAGCTATTGCAGAGGAGATGCTCAGACCTGAAGCAGCTAAGGAAATAGCCAAACTCTCTCTCTGAGACAACACAATTTCCAGACTTATTAATGACATCTCTTCAGACATTGAAAGTGTGGTTTTGGAAAAGATCCGTATCAGTGAGAAATTTACATTGCAACTTGATTAGTCTATTGATATCAGTGGACATGCTCAACTCTTGGCCAATGTGCTTTTTGTGGATGCTGATGCAATTAAAGAAAACTTTTTTTTCAAGGATTTACCAGAAAAAAACAATAGGAGAAGAAATTGTTTGGGTTACATCAAAATACCTTGAACAAGGAGGACTTAATTGGGAAAATTGTACAAGTGTCTGCACCGATGGAGCTGCAGCCATGGTCAGGCACACCAAAGGCATTATAAGCAGAGTGAAGGAAAGAAAGACAGATGTGATTGTTATACATTGATTTTTACACCATGAGGCCCTCATAGCCAAGACTACAAGCAGATCTTGTTTCTGTGTTGAATGATGTTGTGCACATAGTAAACTTTGCAAAGTCATGACCTGTGAAAAGTTGATATTTGCAGCTTTGTGTGAGAAGATGGGAGCAAAGCATAAAACTTTACTGTTTCATATCAAGGTCCGGTGGTTGCTGTGTAGCAAGATCTTGGTTCATGTGTATGAGCTGTGGGAGGAAATTAAAGTGTTTCTGACAAATGAGAGGTCAGATTACGCAAAGCTGCTTGCAAGTGATGAGTGGTATGCGAGGCTGGCATACCTGACAGATATTTTTCATCGCCTGAATGAGCTGAACACACGAATGCAAGGCAGAAATGAAAACCTGCTTACAAGTACTGATAAAATAAATGGATTCCGTTCAAAGGTGCAACTCGGGCATCAACAAGTGGCAATCTTGAAATGTTCACACTCACAAAGCAATGGCAAGATGCTCACACTGTTTCACTGTGTGAGATAATAGTTAAACATTTAAAAACTCTCTAGGAGAAGTTGTCATTTTATTTCTTTTCAGTCTCCACTGACTGCCTTGCCTGGGTTAGGGACCCTTATAGCGCAGCATCAGTTGATGGAAAGGACATGACTTTACAGGAGCAGGAGGAACTAACTGAACTGAGACAGAATCATGGTTTCAAGCTAAGATTTGCTGATTTACCTTTGAACAGTTTTAGGCTGGAGTTCCCGTTCTGGCAAACAAAACTATTTTGACATTGCTCCCATTTTTCACTACGTTCTCTGTGTGAGATGAGCTTTTAAAACCTGATTGCTATAAAAACTAAAGACAGAGAGAGACTGAGAGCTGTTGACAGAGAGCTACATGTGTGTCTTTCTTCAATTCATGCCAGAATATTAGCTTTGTGCTCAGCCAAACAGGCCCAAATTTCTCACTAAGTAAGTGAACACAAATATGAACAATTATAAAATACCTTATTATTTCATAATAAAGTAATTATAAAATAATTTCTTTGTGTTTATGATTCCTACTCAAGAGAATTACTTTATATATAGTCAATATAAGAACAGAGTTAAGTTTTTTTTAAGATGCTGGTGTGCCTCTTGATTTTTTCATGAAAAAAGTGTGCCTTTTCACAAAAAGAGGTTGAAAAACACTGACCTGGGACCAGTGAGGTGGCGCTAGAGGTAAGGTGTCTGCCTTGCAAGCACTAACCAAGGAAGGACCACGGTTTGATCCCCCAGCGTCCCATATAGTCCCCCCAAGCCAGGGGCAATTTCTTAGTGCTCAGCCAGGAGTAACCCCTGAGCATCAAACGAGTGTGGCCTAAAATAAAAAGAAAAACACTGACATAACCCAACACACTCCAAAAAAATATCACGGTTATTTTTATAGGCACTGCATTAAAACTGTATGCTGTTTTGGGAAATATTGTCATTTTGACAATACATAAACAGGTAATGTGTTACTATTTATTTTTATATTTCTAGGCTTATAGTTTTGGAAGTCTTTCACCTCTTATGTTAAACTGATTCCTAGGTACTTAATTTTCTTAGGCACACTTGTGAATGAGATTTTTTTTAATTTCCCTCTCTAAATATAATTATTTGCTTATAGAAAAGCCATGGATTTACTGGCAATAATTTTATAGACTGCCTCTTTTTTAATAGAAGTCTAATCTTTCTAAATGCTTTTATGCAGCCTTTAGAGTTTTCTATGTATAGTATTCTGTTATCTGAAAATAGTGATAGTTTGATTATTCATTTCCAATCTATATGCTCTTAATCTTCCTTTCTTGCCAAACTTATATGACGAAGACTTTCAATGCTATATTGAATAAAAGTGATGACAATGCATAGTCTTGTCTGTGCCTGATCTAAGAAGGAAGGCTTTATATATTTCACCATTGATGATATGAGAGGAAATTGCTCTGATAACTAGTAGCATATGAGAACAATCATTTAAAAATGTTTTCGTGCATGTTATGTTTAGTTCAATATTCTCACATATGCCACTGCCCTGCACTTATTCATCCTACATAAATAGGCCTTTCATCCTCTACCTGTAGCAAATGCTGGATGGTCTTCATACAAATTCTAGGCTTAATTCTTGAGTGGAGAGAATGGGAAGATAAAGGTTTCACAGGTTTTATTTGTCCATCCTAATTAGTCAATACCTCTTTTCCTGCAAACTCCTAGTGTGACTGATAACCAAGAACAAATAATAATAAATATTTTTATGGTTATCTGTAATGATTTCCTTTTCTTTCTTACTTTATTTCTTAGCTATGACCAGTGATTTGTGGCATCTTCTTTTCAGATCAATTGTTTGAAACAGTCCGTTTCCTCAGACTTTGGAAGTGTGCTTCTGGGAAAGATCACTAACCTGAGGGGCAATTGAAGTTGGATGGAAATTTAGTAAAGGGCCATCAAGAAGGAATGAAAAGCAGAGATGATCTGGAAAAGTTCTCCTAATAATATTTTTAAATGAAATGCATGAAAAATAAATTTACCAAAACCTGTAGATTCTACTTATTAAACTTAATAACTACTAACCAGACTTTTATAAAAAGAAATTGGACCATTTAATACTTTAATACTGGGAAGGCAATAATTTCCAAAGTAATAGCTTAAGCACACTGACTCAATAGCCAGAACAAACCTAAAAATCCTTCAAACAGAACAAAATTGCTATATTTAGAGCTTCTGTACTTAGTGAAAACCTCATTGTCTAGGTCTAAATAAATGTAAGGAATTCACAAAACATTTCACAAGAAAGAAATTTTAACATTACTATATTGATTCATACCTTTGTAAGTATTTTCTCTTGAC
>PVKC010041728.1:0-12093 GCA_004027635.1 Crocidura indochinensis
GAATAGTATGACCAGTCAGACACCATTTCTAAGTGATCTATTGAAGAATACATGGAACATGTCACTCTAATTCCACTCAGATTGAACATCTCAGAGTATATTAGAGAAAAGGTATGCTAGGTGTCCAAATAGAACAGAAACTATGAAAGAGGATAGACAGTTCTGAAACAGCAAAGAATGTGCCAAGAAAATCCCCATCCATTGCTTAATTGTATACACTCTTAACCCTGACTTTGAAGCCATCAGTGGCCATTCTCTGAGGAATGGTCCTGTATTTGCTTTTATGTCTGATTCATAGTCATATCTTGTTGCCAGTTCTCCAGTTAGGCTCAAATAAGCTAATATTTTCATCCACAATAACAGGCAGAAAATTTTCAACAAGGAGTTGCCTGGGACAAGGAGAAAGCAAAAGATAGGACTGCAATATTATCATTTATAAGGTTTAATAGACCCCTCGAGTTTATATCCTATGTTCCTCATCTAATATTGCACAAAAATGAGTTAATGAGTACCTTGCAATCAGATTTTTCATCTTCACAATTATATAGCTCAGTACAATTTCTTGAGACCTCTAACTTGTTTATTATTGTGAATGGGAAGTGTAATAAGTGAGGAAATTTTTTTCTTTCCAAGATATTTACATGAAGATGATCTTTAAGAAACAAAAGAGTTGTTTGTTAAAACTATGTAATTAAACATTTTTACTTGCCAGTGCAGCACTTAAAGTATCTTTAAAAGAATCACAGAAGCAGCAGATTTAATTTTTTTAGTTTGTCTCTACTGTATTTTAGATGATAGCTAATTATTTTTGGTCATTTACATTTAATTTTGGGTTACCTTCTGAAGCCACAGAAAAATTATCAGCAATATAAGAGAAGTTAAATAACTGAAGGCGAAAAAGTTAATAAGGGAGATTTAAATAGAATGAAAGGTAGAGATAACACATCAACAGACCTTACAAACAAAACCAAACAGCACTGAAGGAAACTTTCAGCACTACTGGAATTAAACAAACACATTGGTGGCCACCGCACTCACACTCAACACACACATAAACATACAAAAGATCAATCCAAAGTTTACGCCAGAAATATTGGCCCCGGTGAAATGGGTCAAGCACTTTTAAATACAGAGCTGTCATGTCTGGAGAAAAAATTTTCCAGCTTCTAGAAGTTGTTGATATAGATGAAATGGAACTTTGCTGAAAATAAGAGCTTCAGGGATTAGATTGAGCACAAAATATTTCCAAAACATTCATAATTTTGAAGTTTAAAATATTAAGTAAAATAGTTAATGAGCACTGTAGAAGGGGTCTGCACCTTGAAGTATGGTATCATCTGCTTTGAATAAACAGGTTACTTTCTAGAAAGCAGTGGAAACAGTTGCTTGCTATAATAAAAACCTAGCAAAATCAGAAATGAATTGTAAATAACATACTCAATGACTGTGGTGAGAGTACAGGTATTGTCCAAGCTTCTTTGTATAAAACATCTAAAATCATACAAGGAGGTATAATCAAATGAAAAAAAGATTAAAGTTGTGGTTAAACATCATAATGAGTACTGCATTAGGAGTCCAAAATAAAAATATCTCTCCACAGATCACTGTAAACAAAAACATTAAAGGTTATGATGAAAATAGGGATTAATATATTAAAACAGAATGAGCACTGTAGTGAGAGCATATTTTCTAACTCATCCAGTTGCTGTTTTCCTGCTGATAAAAATCTTAGAATATTATTATAGACATTTCTAAAAAGCATTCAGTTAACTAGTTGAAACAGCTGTAACTGCTGCCAAAAATCCCTTTGAGGTATAAAAAAGAATATAAGCTGCTGAAGATTTTCAGACGGTTTGGAGATTTCAGAAACTTTTTAATCATCAAATTTAAACCAGTGTTGCTTTTTGAATATGAAAAAGCAAGAAAGCTAAACAAATGAAGAGTTATCAAAGTTTATTATGTAGAAATGGGCTATGAAATTCCATATGTAGGCATATGAGAATTGGAGTACCCTATTTTTTCTGTACATGTTTTCTAGACTAATATTTTTACTTACTCTAAAAATACCCAATATCATTTACTCTTAACAATGAAGAAAAAAGATTTATCTGAAACAGATTTATATGGTTTTTAACTTTTATATGTTACGACATCATGAGTATACTTTTTCCTAAGGATAAAAATTTAGAATCTTGGGGCTGGAGAGATAGCACAGCGGTAGGACGTTTGCCTTGTACAGGGTCGACCTGCTATGAACCAGGGCTCACTTCCCGGCATCCCATATGGTCCCTGAGCCTTCCATGAGCGATTTCTGAGCTCAGGGTCAGGAGTAACTCCTGAGTGCTACTGAGTGTTGCCCATAACCCCCCAACCCCCAAATTGGAATCTTCTTCACATCCCTCCACAGTTTATTGCGATATCTGCCAGGATTTTACTGATTTATTTTAATTCCTTGTTGAAACACTAAATTCAACTAAGATAAAACATTTTTAAAGATGACTTATAATTTACTTGTCTTGATGGGTCATTGTTTTTTGAAGAAAATGAACATTGCTAATTGATCTAGTAGTTTAAACCCTGAATTATAATGTGCTTTCAGCATAGTAGAAATTTAAAATACATGTGTCAACAGTAGATTGATGACTTACTTTTCATACTTCTAAAATGATACATATATTATGTGGTTGGTCAATATGCAGGAATCTTTACATGAAATGTTTTTATATGAAAACAGTTACTATATTTTACTGAGAAATATTTGCTCTATATTAATGATGCATATAATATATAAGAGTTTTGGTGCATTTCAAGAATACTGAATCATGTTCCTGTTTTTTATGATGTTACAGAATATTCAATTAAATATCTCCTAAGGCACTGCATCTAAAATTCTTAGCAAAATACTAGTGTGTTCTTGGTTGGAATAATGTAAAATTAATGTAAATGGAATAATGTAAAGAGACTTCTCAGAGAAACTCAAATTTGACAAACAAGGTACACATTCATTCACTAGACCTAAGGTATTTTCCAAGGTGAACAACCAATTCCAGTTAAGCTAAAGCTAAATTTGGGAAAGGAAGAAAACGGCAGGAGACAAGGCTTTGGCTCAGTGAGGTTAGAAAATAATTGTGAATAAAAGAGGACCTCTGAGGCATCATATTCAATCAATTTACTATGGAAAGGGAAGGGCTATATAGCGACAGAAGACATACATGTGTACTTGTGTATAAGCCGGCCCCTCCCCCCAATTTTACCCTTTAAAAACTGGGAAAACTAGGGACTCAAGTATAAGTTGAGGTTGAAAATGCAGCAGCCATTAGTAAATTTCAATATATATGTATATCTATATATTCCAAAACAATCACAATAATTGAGGAATCAGTAAACAGACACGTAAATAAATGCATGATTACATTTACAATACATGATTGTTTGCTATACTGTACATATTAACATACCACATTGGCCCATATTATTCAATGGCAACTTTAATAAAGTGAATAAACCAATTAAGACAGCAAAGCTTTAGAAATAAATGGTTAAAATTCCTAAATTATTATACTCCAAAACCCCTGGTTATAAAGATCAGGATTTATAAACATTTATTTACATGAATTTATTGCCTTAAATGGGTTTTTCAGTTAAATAAATGTGCCAGTGATTATTGGGGGTTAATAATCAAATGTGTAGCTGTAATCACAAACTCTTTACCCACAAAGTGAATAATCAATCTAAGTGTTCCAAAGTTTGTATCGTTCGGGAGGAATTGGAAAAAATATCCCTATGAACAAATATCTAGTATAGCTATTAAACATATATTATGTAAATTTAAAATTAATATTGGCAAAGTTACAGAAATTAGCTTGTATAAAAGGAAAGGTACACTTAGTAAAGGGAATAACTTTTGAGCTGATGACAAAGATAGCTCATCTTATAAAAATACTCTTGTAGGGAGCAAAAATGACAGATAGGCAATTTAAATGTAATCTATCACTTTTATTTTAGAGGCTAAAGAGGGTTACTATAAATATATGGCGTGTTGAATTGGAAATATTTAAAAATTTTAATTCTAAATAGTAATAGAGCAGCAAAATAAGTGGACAGATATATATATATATCCAAAAAATAAAATTGACATAAGAAATTTATATAACAGTTCAAGTATATTTTCTCAAGAGATGGAACATTTATATAAATGAATAACATACCTGTGTGTTTCTCACAAAATTCAGACTTGAAATTTAAAATATTTATATTGATTTTTCATTGAGAAATACGATTTATTAATTGATATAATACATATCAACATTCATTGAAATTTTTTAAATGTCTATATGCCCAGAGCCAAAGAATAGACAGAGAAAAAATTTGAAGTAGATTTGTATGATCCAGGAACACTACTATTAAAATTGATTTAATTATATGTAAGAAAGATGGGCTTGTAAAAGGAACTTTAAATTTAAGTTAAAATAGCTTACATCATAAAGTAATAGGCAATAAAGATCTGGTGAAGAACCAAAGAAAATCATATCTGGAATCAGAAAAATTAGTAATTTATCTTGGCTTATAAAAACGCTTTTTAAAATAAACTTGACAGCTTTTCTCATTAAAATAGTGAAACCAAATATAGAAGAGCAAAGTCATTCCATCAGAATACTTTGTATGACAGCTAATATTGCTATAAAGATTGTTATATTCCAGATAACTAATTTGGGAATGTATTTGCAGTAGACACAGTAAGAGGACAAAGAACTATAGTCAAAGGGCATGAAGAGGTTATTAACAAGATAAGAGATAGTTAACTTATATTTGAAATACATTTTTAATATTCTTATTTAAACACTATGATTACAAACATGTTTCTAGTTGGGTTTCAGTCATAAAAAGAATACCCTCCTTCACCAGTGTAACATTCCCACCACCAATGCCCCCCAACTCCCTCCTTTCCTACCCCTTCCTATATTCGAGATAGGCATTCTACTTCTCTTACTCATCACCATTGTCATGATAGTTATTAGTTTAATTATTTCTCTAACTGCACTCACCACTCTTTGTGGTAAGTTTCATATCATAGGTCGGTCCTTCCAGCCCTCATCTTTATTGTTTCAGGGTATTTTTACAATAATGTCTCTTATTTTTCTTAAATTCCATAGATTTTTGAGACTATTCTGTATCTATTTGAAATATAATGTTAAATCATAAGCAAAGAATTTGAAAGATTTGTCCAGGTAGTTTTCTGATCCTCACATTACTATACAACTTTCCTTGTAAACTTTAGCTTTATACATAAAAATTTGCTGTTTTGTTAGTAATTAGTCAGACTTGCATTTTATTAGATTTAGTAACTTTCACCTGCTATTAACAGGAACAATATATTCTATACTCTTTTATTCAACATTTCTACTTTTAGGTATTTTGCCAAGCTATAAGCTTGTATACATAAATGATATCTACATGAAATTTTGTGTATGTATGTAGATATATGCACACATTTATATCTTTAGACTATCTTTTATGATCTTGTTAATACTAGTATAAATAAAATTGGCTTTATTTCCAGAATACTGAACTGATTGGAAAGCTTATAATGTTTATGCATATTTAGTCATGCAAACTATATGCCATTTTAATAACTCATATAATAGTATCCTTTTAAATGATACATAGATTAGTATAGTACTGAAAGGAGATAAAGTAATATGCATGCTATTTTTTCAGTAACAAGGCGTTAAGAGAAAAAATGGGTGTGTGAGAGAGAAAAGGATGAAGGGTAGGAAGCAGGGAGGAGGAAGGAAGTTTCTGCTGTAGAGGCAAATTGAGGGAGTAGAATGGGAGGAAACCAGAACATTGGTTGAGGGAATCATACACTGGTGATGTAATGGATGGATTTGGAAACATTTATGATTGTATCTGTATCTCATGGTGATTCAATTAAAAAGAACAATTTGTTTTTACATAGAGAGGTATTTATGGCATTTCTAAATGGAAAGTACAGGTTATAATATCGCCTTTGTATGTATTAACTTGTGTATTTGCCTGTATACCTATATAAATTTGTATGCATATAATTGTACACAGGAAGTTATTTGCAGTTACACAGGAAATAGTTCCATAACAATTGTAATCTTAGCCTTTTCACACCCAAGATCAACATCTGTCTGCATACTGGTCTAAAGTCTGGAAGCTATAATCTCAGCAATTAGACCATTGGTTTACAAACTATCTACACCTATGAACCTCCATAGGTCCATGGATTTGTAGTTGAAGACCATTGGTCTAAAACATCTGTGCTGGACAAATAAAATCTATTGAAATTAATGTATTTTCATCACTCTTTTGCTGCCATATATTTGCTGCTCTGTATATTTGGAACCTCCTTAAGTGAATCCATCTCTAAAAGAAAAGGAAATGGGTGCTCAACTTCATCAATAGTGACAAATGCACTCTAATGATTGTCATTTTCCTCTTCTGCATCCAGGACATGAAGTGCCCAGTCATAACTTAGAATTTCATAACTTAGTATTCTCAGTAACTCTTTAATACCATCTTCCCAAACACTATATAGTCCTTTACACATGAAATTTCTTTGCCTTTTTGGTTAGGTTAGTCGTTCTGAAATTTTAATTTAAAAGATTTTTCTGATAAAGCAAGTTACATGACAAAAATATAGAGAATATCATTCAAGGAAGTTTTCTAGTAGTCAAATCTTAAAAAGAAAATGGTTTAAAAAACAAGTAAAATAAATTTTGGTGTGTATCTTATTAAACATTTCTGGTATAGTTGGTATAGGACAATTATAATCTTTCACATTCTTACCTTTTCATAAAGTTGAGTAATCATTGTGTTTTTGTAACACATTTCATTTTAAAAGACAATTTTCTTTTGGATTTTTGACATTTAAATTTTAATTCATGAGCTTCTTATACCTAGATTTTCTAATTCTTTTAGGTATTTGAACTTAAAAGTTTTTAAATAAAATTAAAGAGTAAAATGAGATTATATTAACCACATTCCACTTCCCAATGACCAGATACTACTGGCTCTTGGTTACCATATTGGTCACTGGATGTTAAAAAATACAAAGAAAAGTAATTTGGAATTAGCCTTTCAGGAGAGTTTCAAGTTGGAAAATCAAGATAGCAAAAATATCCACAATATAATCTAAAATAGAATGTTTATATAATATAGAATATTTTTATATATAATAATATAATCTAAAATGAAATACAATGAAGTGCTAAATGTTTTCATTCTACAGATAAAGTGCTACTTAGTTAGGGACTTGAAGAAACAACAGTTTGATACATTCCCCTTTGTTCTCTCCCACTTTGGAGGCTGGGTGGTAGCAGTGACAGTACTGAGTTTGTGAGAATGGAGTTTCTTGCTTTAGAAAATGTGTGTTCTTCCCACAGGCACGGGACCCGCTGTGCTGGAGAAGTGGCAGCCGCAGCAAACAACTCACACTGCACAGTTGGAATTGCTTTTAATGCCAAGATTGGAGGTATGGGAAACAAACTTATGTGGATATCAAAATGAGCCAAGAGTTTGTGCACACTGGTTTCTAGAACCCTTTTGGAATTAATACTGGCATATATTTGTCTAATATGGCTGACAGTAAAATGACCATGTTAACATTTGTTATTATATGCCATTAAGACTTCTGATGTGTATCTTTCTGTGTTACACACACATTTCTTTCAAACAGGAACAAAACCATGTCCAAAAGTGAGATTGTTCTCTTTGGCATCTGTACTGAACTCTGCAATTGGTACCTAGTGCAGAAAAGGATAGTACTTATAGCATGAGGCTTTATATCACTGTGGAAAAGAACATCTTGAAATTCTATAAAAGCAAAATTATTTTCCTTTCCTTAGGCTTTACCCAAAATTATTTTTATTGCAATTAAATAGCCAATGGCTAGTTTTTTTAATAGGCACATCATGTAGCTGTTACTATTGCCAATTTCAGATATATATATATATATATATATATATATGTACAAACTCAAATGTATATAGATATAATTAGGGCTCAACCAAAGTAGTATAAATCCACTAATAGAAACAGATTCTTTCCTTCACATTTACACTTAGTCTATAGCCTATTGCTATAACCATATGCAAATGGAAAGCAATATTGTAGATATTTTTAAATCCTTGTGGCCAAGTATTGTTCAGGGCTCTTTTGAGGAAAGGAGCCTTAAGTATTTAACTTATATATATATATATATATATATATATATATATATATATATATATAGTTTGTTAGGGTTTGTATTTGGTGTTTATTTCAATTATATATATTAAATATATATAATAATTATATATTTGTAAGGCCATACCTGGCAGTGCTCAATGAACCATATGGAGTGCTAGAGATCAAACTCTCTGGACTAGTTGTGTGCCAGCCAATAAATATCCTTACACCTTAACCTCTGAACTATCTCTCCTACTATATATAAATAAATATACTATATAATATATACATATTATGAATATTATAATATGTATATATAAATATTATATACACACATATACACAGATAATATGTGTATATATTATATAGTATATATACCTTTCTGAAGGTAATGTGTCAAAATGTTAAGAGTTATGGGCATTTGTTACAGCAATATTCATTATCATCCTTATAAAAATGATACCATTTTTATATGTTTGTTATTACCCTTCTAAACTCAAACACATTCAATGCTTAGTATAGTACATCAAAGGTATATCTTGTTCTTTATAGTAAGTTCTCTGAAAACATTATGACATAATTACAGAATACACACAAAATTAAACATATCAGTATGATGCAACTATTCAGAACTGCATACAGTGCATTATTTATAAGACACCACAAGGACACAATTCTTATAAATTAACATGGATTGTTGTTCTCAGGTTTGTGCTATTTATACCTGTTAGTGATAGTGACCATCAACTTTTTTTAAGGTTTGGAGTCAAAATAAATAAATAAATAAAATAAATAAAAATAAATATTTATTTAAATAAATAAAATAAAATAAAATAAATAAAAATAATTTTAGTGTGGCAATTATCATTTGCATGGGCCCACCAAAGTATGGGGATCATAGAAAGGAAAAACTTTGGCCTAAGTACAAGGAGACCCTACCCCTGAAGTTTCCTGACAGAAGACCATTTCTAGGCTCCAGGTCAACCAGTTTGTCCAATCCCGGTCATTGTCTGCAGTGCTCATACAGTTATACCTTTCACTGTCTCTGTTGTAGATCTCACACCTCTGCATTAAAGGTCCTGGAATCTGCACATTCCTCATTGAAGTCAGGATGGTGCGGAGCGGCACCTAATTTCATCTCACAATTAATGGGCAATGCAGAAAGCCCTGTCCAGTACGCAAGTCATTGTTGTTGTTTAAATCTTCTCAGTGTTAAGGGAAGACTCTTTTGAGTAAATTGATGTCAGAGCAGCAGTAGGGTCTTCCCTGGTAGAGACTTGCTTCCAGGTACTGTCATAAACAACGTTGAATATTTCATAGATGGCTTCCCTGGTTCAGGGGTGACGAGAAAGTGCCCAACCTCTGAGGCCTGTGCCAGGTCATCATGTCAATGTTCAGGGTTTGTAAGGTTCCATTGCACCACAAGATTAGTGTGTTCCCATCTCTATTAGATAAGAACTTATTTGTATGTTTAGTATTTTTCATTTTAATGTGCCCATGCAAACAAGGAATAGTGCCACCTGGCGTTATCAGCACATATGGACTGCAAGAACAAGTCCAACAATCCCTGTGACCTGGTTCAAATATAAGCATTAAACTGAGAGACTCTTTCACCAAAATTTCTTATTGAACAGTTCCCAGCAAGATTGGTGCCTATGGGGATGCTAGAACAAGTCCAATAATCTAATTGACTTGGTTGTCATATATCGTTAATTGGAGGGACACTTCTACAAACTTCCTTATTTAACAATGAGCCAGGTCTTTATGACAATGTTCAGGGTGTAAGGTCCTACTGCATTACAAGATTTGTGTGTTCCCATCCTTATAAGGTAAGAACGTGTTTGAATATAATTTCCCATTTTAATGTGCCTATGCAAAGGAAGAACAGTATCATGTGGGGAGATTGGTGCCTATGTGGATATTAGAACAAGTCCAACAATTGAATTAACTTGGTTCTTATATAAACATTAAATGGAGGGACACTTCTACTAACTTCCTTATTTAACAAATAAATAAGGTATGAAAAGTGGGGAAAATAAACAATCTAACTTAAGACAATGGACTCAATAGTCATTCAAGTTTAAACTTTTTTGAATTATAGTATTGAGTGATGCAAAGTCTTGGATTACAAAACTGAAAATACCAAACAGAGGTAGAGAGGAAACTGCAGAGATGGTCGAAAGTACTATGAGAACAATGGTGGAGGGTATAGGTGGAAGTGGGGTACAGCAATTCTCAGGACTATGCATGTTAAAAATACTGCAAACATGTTACCTAAGCTATAGAAACAAACCAGTTAAACCCTTTTAAAAACACAAAGAAGATATAGTTTCTTGAAGAGTATTCTTTCTGGCCTTAGATATAGTACTGGGTTAAGGCCCTTGCCTGACATGCAGCCAAACAAGATTTAGCACTAGCACCACATATAAACACCCCCTCCCCACCCAGCAGCACCAGGGGTAGCCCTGCAGCAATACTGGATATGGCCTCTGATAGAAAAAAATTTTTTTTCAATTTCTATTGAAGATTTTCTTCTCAGACAAGAGTATTTATTTTGGGATTTCGTTATTTAATCCTCTTGAATATGCAATTTAATACATAAAGTTTAGGTCTAGAATAATAATACAGTGGTTAAGATGCTTGCCTATTGCACCTGACCAACTCAAGTTTGGTCCTCAGCATCCCATATGGTCTAGTGAGCACTGCTAGAAGTAACCCCTAAGCATCACTGGATGTAGCCCAAAAACTAAAAAAATTTAAAACGTTAAATCTTGCTAGATTACAGTGCCATCCTAAGTAGTAGACTTATGTAATAATGATCATTTTAAGGGGCAATGAAATAAAAATTACTTTAATTGATGCCTTTAGCTAACACTGAAGGAGGTTAAGATTTTGATGCTTTGTTGGTGCTTTTTTACTATTGTGATTGTGAACTCCAGAATAAAAGGTAAGTGTAGTAGTGACCTACAATTTATTTTTATAGTATTTTGGGATTCATTTTATGCGAATTAAGTTTATAAATACACCTTAAGCACCCATCAGAAATACCCTTCAGTGAAGATTAATGACTTGTATATGGTTAAAATCCCTTGAGAATTATTAGGTGTGTAAGATGTGTTTTCTTTTTCTTTTTCCTAAAATAACTTGGCAAAGAAGTATTTTACGTTCATAACATCTTTACAGATGAGTAGATAATATTTGGAGACAAAATTAAACCAGCATAACTTGGCACCTCTCCATTGTGTAAGCTTGCTAAGGTCAGAATATTTGATATCAATTAGTAACACAAGTTAGCTAATGAAGATTTGCTAGAGGCTTCCTTTGTCTTGTACTCAGTACAGAAAGAAGAAAGGAGAGAGGATGTGGAAAGTTACTAAAGAAGCCAAGGTATTAAAAAAAGACTCATTCGTACTCGTTTTCATGTACTATAACTTTCTTTTTGTTTCCTAAAGAAAGTTTTGGAAAGTATGCTTTATAATCTACTGGAGGATAGTGTGTTTGTATGAATAAAAAACATCTTCCCAAAAACTGCTGAAACTATATACAGTGCGGTCTATTTGGGCATTGTTAAGTGAGGTCTTTGCAATAACATTACTTCCCTTTTCTTTCTTGAAGGAGTCCGAATGTTGGATGGAGATGTCACTGATATGGTTGAAGCAAAATCAGTGAGCTTCAATCCCCAGCATGTGCACATTTATAGCGCGAGCTGGGGCCCTGATGATGATGGCAAGACTGTGGATGGGCCAGCTCCACTCACCCGACAGGCCTTTGAAAATGGTGTTAGAATGGTAAGTTGTGGGGCCGGGCGGTGGCGCTAGAGATAAGGTGCCTGCGCTAACCCAGGATGGACCGCAGCTCGATCCCCCGGTTCCCCATATGGTCCCCCGTGCCTGCCAG
>PVKC010041729.1:0-12093 GCA_004027635.1 Crocidura indochinensis
AAAGAAAGAAAGAAAGAAAGAAAGAAAGAAAGAAAGAAAGAAAGAAAGAAAGAAAAAGACAGACAGACAGAAAGACAAAGACAGAAAGAAAGACACAAAGACGAAAGAAAGACAGACAGAAATATAGAAAGAAAGTTTGAGAGAGAGAAAGAAAGAAAGAAAGAGAAAGAAAGAAAGTGAGAAAGGAAGAAAGAAAAAGGAAGGAAGAGGGAGAAAGGAGGAAAGAAGAAAGGAAAGAAGAAAGAAAAAAGAAAGACAGAAAAGGAAGTTAATAAAAAATATGACAAAGTCAGTTTAATTGTGAGAATATTAGAAACAACCACTTAGGGTCAGAACAAACCAAAGATGTCCCTTCCCACCACACTACTCCAATGATATGTGGTGTAGGATCAGAGTCAGCAGAGAGGACATGGAAGATAAAGAACACATGAATCCAAAAGAAAAACAACAGACACCATGTAATAAACTCTCATGATTGTCTATAAAAAGCCAAGTAACTCAAAAGGTTAATTAAAATTAAGATATGATTTTAGAAAAGTTGCTGAAGTCTATCTAGAAATAATTAAATTTCCAACAAAAGCTACACATATAGTTTTTATTAATTAGGCGAAACTTTTGTGGAGTGGGTAACACTGAGGCCACATATTGGCTAAATTGGTTTAGGTGGTGCTTAGATGAACTCTTATGAGTTTCCTGGGACTTCAGTCAGGGTTGACAGGACACAAGGCAAAAGTACTTTAACCCTGTATTAATTTTCTTGTCCTAGAGGTAACACTAACACTTTAATAGTAACAAAAGAGGGTTTGTCAGAATGACTGAAAAACCTATGTTGAAATGATTGGAATCCAGGAAAAGAACCCTGAACTAAGGAAAGCACATTGCAAGTTCATGGGAAGAAAGACATATCAAAAAGATGGTAATTCAACCCAAATAAACCCATCAGTTTAATGTAATACAATATCAGTCCATCTCTCCAAGAATCTTTTGTGGTCCAAGACTTTAATTTTAGGAAGGTCAACAACAAGTCAGAAATGAAAGGTGAGTTTGAATAGGAATATGGAGTGGTGCCTTTGACAAGATAGTAGAGTATATTCCAGAGGAGTAGCTACTAAGACAAGTTGCCAAGAGTGAACTGATGGGCTTGGAGGACAGCCCCAAGACGTCATATTATACACAAACTGGGTTGAAAAAAATTTCAGGCTAGAAAAGGTTCATGGAAAATCGATAAGCATACCTGAAACTCCTTAATCACACACAAAAATTGACTGCAGGCCAGTACATTGGGTGCGTAGTGCATTTGCCCTGCAAATGACCTGAGTTTGATCCCTGGCATCCCAAATAGTTCCCCATGCCTCCACAAAGTGATTCCTGAGTATAGAAGTAACCCCTGAGAACTACCAGGTGTAGCCCCAAAACAAAACAAAAACAAAATTTTATGAGCTATCTGTAAGTACTTTTATGTGAACAGTCAACAACAACAACAACAAAAAACTTCTATGAGCCCTAAGAACATCAGAAACAAATTTCTCTAATAAACCCCCTCAAAAAAAGAAACACAAAACAAAGCAATCAAAAATACTGAGAATGAAACTGAAAGTCATAGAAAAATGTAGCAATTGGAATGACCAAAAGAATTAACATTTAAAGTGTGGGGAAAAAAAGAAGAGCTGCTTACAACCAAGAAAGAAAAAAAAAATAGAAAAAGTGGTTAAGTTGAAACCCAAATGGGCGAAAAGTATTTGAAGACTCTGGTAACAACACTGGTAATCAGGAAAATACAAATTAAAACAACAATTATACACCCAGTAAATTGCCTCCCCACATACACTTAGTGATATTGTAGACTGGCAAAAAAATTTTATCAAGCAATTTGGAAATATCTAAAAATTTTGAAGGTGATTTTCTATTGCACCCAATTATTCTCAGGTGTATACAAGAAGATCCAAATAAAGCTGCTAACTGCATGATTCTTTGTGAGCCTTGGAAGCAGTCCAACTATCTGGAAACAATAATACCAACAAAGTAATATATTCATAATTTGGAACACTACACTAAAATTAAAAGAAAAGGAAAATATACATGTATATATTTGTATATATTCATATCAGAAATAACACAAATCTTAGAAACAGTGGTGCATAAATAAGACAAATTAGGATCATTCTAAAAGTTCAAAACTATGATCAACAGTATCATCTTTTATTTGCACATAAAAGCATTTAATGATGAGTCTGGTAAGATAGTAAAGTGGGGAAGGCACTTGCTTTGCATGTGACTGGCACAGAGTTGATCCCTAGCACCTCATATGTTCCCCTTGCACTCTCAGGAGTAATTCCTGAACTCAGAAACAGGAGTAAACCCTGAGCACTGCTAGATCTGATTCCAAACATAACCAAAAAATAATTGTAATTAGGCAAAACATGCCATCAAATACACAGCAGTCATGGACACTTCTGTGGAAGCCATCAAATACACAGCAGTCATGGACACTTCTGTGGAAGAAGGAACAGAGTGAGGAGGATGGAATCGAAGAAGAGAGAGAAATTCAGTCGATAAAAATATTTCATATATATCTAACAAAAAGGTCAGAAATAACTCAAGCCAAAAGTGTTAGGATGGGAGTAAAATGGGTAGTGCAACATACCTGTGTGTTTTAATATGCATCACAGGTTTTAGATATTTGGAATACTCATATTCCAGCTGTTGATGATAATTGTAATAGTGTCTGTACAAAAGCATTGACAAATGCCTTTTGTCAGTGGTGGATACTGTCCATGAATACACTTCTTTCAGCAGTCCTTTCCAAACTAGGTCAGCCTGCCAGAGCTCTCCCACTTAGCATGCTTGGCACATGTTCAGAAGGTGTTGCTGTTCATCTTTAAGTCACCTCCAGGTGTCAACTGATTGGTGGACACTGTTTTCTGGCAGGTTTCTGAGTCTCAATGTTCTTCTCCCCATTTTCACACTGCAAGAAAGCCTGAGAAATGAAACAAAAACTACAGCTGCTCTACTACTCACAGAGCAAATTGGCAGAACCAGTCCAGGACACACGTCCTGTCAGCTTTGATGCCACCTCACTCACACCTTTCTGTTCCAAAATAGAGTTTGGACTTGGGCCTGAACTAATACACTAGCTTTGCATGCAGCTGACATAGGTATGATCCCTGGAATCCTATGTAGTCCTCTAAACCCCACCAAAAGTGATCCCTAGGTTTAGGAGAGCCAGGAGTAATATCTGAGCACAGCTGGGTCCAAATATCAGAGAGCAAAACCAAACCAAAACAATAAAATACATCCTTCACTAGACCAGAATGATTACCAGAGACTCCTATTCTCCTCCATCCCCACAACCTCTCCAAAATACAGAGTATGGCAGCAAATTCTTCTGGTAGGCAAATTGTCAGTCAGTCCCTGCACATCACTGTCTGCTTACAATCACCCCCTCTCTAACCCTTCATCTTTCTTGAGTGCTCGTAGATGCTTTCTTAGTGTCTCATTTTCCTTATATACTCTCAAGGTGTGACTCTCCCTGGTTGAGTTAATCCAATGAAACCAGTTTGGGAGGATCCAAGAGTCCCGGAGGTCTCCTTAGAATGGGGCTTCTTGGGGCCGGGCGGTGGCGCTGGAGATAAAGTGCCTGCGCTAAACTAGGACGGACCACGGTTCGATATGGTCCCCCGTGCCTGCCAGGAGCAACTTCTGAGCGAATAGCCAGGAGTAACCCCTGAGCGTCGCCAGGTGTGGCCCCCCCCAAAAAAAAGAATGGGGCTTCTTAGTCTCAGATTTAAGGACAATTGGGGAATTTGTCCTTTACCATTTGACCTCTGCCTACTGATCACTTGATACCTGATGTCAATTTCTCCTCCTGGGAACTTACCAAACCGCCTCCCCACTGCCCGAGTTCTGAATGAGACAGTTTCTTCATGCTCTCCCAAATCAGCTACTTCTTCATATGGCAACCTTCCACTGTCCCTCCTCAGCTTCCCACACTGACAGATTCATTTTTCACTGAGCCCAGATGGTGCTTCCTTAGGGAAACTACCCAAGGAGAAGTTGGGCTCCTCCATGCCTTCTGCTAACCACATTTAATAGCATTTATACACACTAATTGTTGCACATTCTGTTATCTTCTCTATATCTCCCACTAGACCAATTGTTTTCAATAGTGGACTTACTGGGGTAGGGTCTAACTTAAAAGTACTCAGGTGATGGGGGAATCTGGAGCACGTGTCTGATGGGGGCTGGACCACAATGGTTCAGACACTTGCCTTACACGAGTCTGATGTGGGTTTGATCCCCAGCATCCCATTTGCCACCCTGAGCACTTCCAGGAGTAATTTCTGAGTGTAAAGCCAGAAGATGCCCCTTAGTATCATTGGGAGTGCCCCTTTTCCCAAAAGCACTCTGGTAATGCGGGTAGGATATCATTGCAAGCATTTCAAGTGTAGAAGTGTTCAAGTGTACTTGTTTGGTCATTTAAGCTCTGACTTTTAGCACAGAAGTGGGAACTAAATAAAATGTTGATGGTGTCAATAGGAGGTAACCTGGAAAAACCACGTTCTGAGTCTATGTGAACTACCTGCCAACTTGCTATGTCACTATATTTGGCAACAGCACTTGGCAGTAATTCCCCAAACAGTGAGTATAACTCAATTACAGAATTATCACAATTTATTACAGCTATTGATTTCATATTTAGTCTCTTGCTGCAGGACTGTGAGTTCTTTGAGGAAAGAGACCACATCCAATTCATTTTGATATCTCCAGGGCTAAGAATGATTCATGACCTATAAAATATCTCAAAATTGTGTCCTTAATTGATTTAACTGACCAAAATGGAACAATCTCTGTTAAACATTATTGTCAAAAGCCTCCTTTGGACCACATATTGTTGGTTCATTCACATTCTCCTTCCCAAGATGACTATTTCAGACTTTTGCCTTTTCAACCCTAACAGTTTGCCTTTTCAAACACTAAC
The DNA here is from genome assembly GCA_004027635.1 of Crocidura indochinensis. Lineage (NCBI taxonomy): Eukaryota > Metazoa > Chordata > Mammalia > Eulipotyphla > Soricidae > Crocidura > Crocidura indochinensis. The sequence continues at coordinate 4,979 of PVKC010041729.1, forward strand.
AGTGCCTCTGTCAAGTTCAGAATCACCTCATGATCTCACTTCACTAAGAACAGAAAAAATGGTTTCAGGATACTCTAGCAGCCCCAAATACCACCAGCCAGCACCCTCCCCCACAACATAGCTCTTTTCCTGTCTCATCCAACACAAAAGCTTCATCTTCCACATACCAAGGCATGTGGTACCAAGGCTCCTGCTGATCAGACTATTTTGTTTGTTTATTTTTGGGTCACACCTGGCAGTGCTCAGGGGTTACTCCTGGCTCTATGCTCAGAAATCGCTCCTGGCAGGCTTGGGGGACCATATGGGATGCCGGGATTCGAACCACCATCCTTCTGCATGCAAGGCAAATGCCTTACCTCCATGCTATCACTCTGGCCCCTGATCAGACTATTTTAGACCAGTATCATTTCCCTTCTAGATCCCTCCCAACCCCTCCCATTTATACTCCCCTTTATAGGAAAACTCCCCTTTATAGAAAAAACAAAACTTAATAATAGTTGCAGGTAGCATTGTGTTTCATTCATCTAGTATTATCAATGAAATTATTTTCTGTTAAATGATTTCACACACTGCTCATCTGCAAATCTTCTCAAAAGTGGTCTTGAGCTTCCCTAACTTTAAAAGGAAGAGTCATGCCTGAACCACAATCTACTTACCTGCCCACCTGCAGCACTGGACATTGGGAATGGCCCCACCCCTGTGAAGGTGGGATATCATAGTCATTGCAGCTGGGAAGTGTGTGGAAGTTCTTTGCTATCCTAACATTGACTGCTAACACAGTCCTGGACACTTGATGGTGTCAGCAAATGTTGGTAGTGTCAACACTCTTGTTTTAAGAGACCTAGGAGTTGAGATTAGAGGCAGTGCTAACCAGGGGCTAATTTTGGCTCAGTGCTCAGGCATCATTCCTAGTGGTGTTCAAGGAACCAGATGCAGTGCTGAAGATTTCAGATTGCTCAAGGACTCAATTCTCTTGCACTGTTTTGTTTTGTTTTGGAGAAATGGTCTCATGGATCTAAATGACATGAATAGACCAGCTACCACTATATGTATGTCTCTCTGGTGTGAATATGCATTGGAGAAATAGATAAACCATAGCTAGCTCTCCTATCTCACCCATGTCTTATATATACAATGTCCCAGATATATACATATATACAATCTCAGCATCTCCCCATAGGTTTTACCTGCCCAACGAGGCTACTTCTATCCTTTTGGTGGTCCAGGCCAGATGTCTATGGCCATCTTTGCCTTCATTCTCACACTTCACATCCATGGGAAATCACACGTCTCTTCTTTGAAAATCTCTAACCAATTGGATCACTTCTCAATGTTGGTGCAGTTAGCGCAGTGGACTGGACTACCACTATCACTTCCAGATTGAATGCAGTAACTTTCTCAGCTATTCTCCCTGCATTTTCATTTGTCCACAATCATCCATATTGAATCTCAATATTATAGCCAGAAGAGTTGTGATTAGTTTTGGGTGTGTTTTCCTTGTGGATATGGCTTGTCTTTGACAATATCTTTGACCCTTCTAATGAGCTGCTTGATGGCTCTCTTAGTTTCCTACTTCAATATTCTCATATTTACAAAGTTCCAGGGCTTTGGCCACCTTGCTTTTCATAGTGTGGCCTGCCTCACCTTTATTCTGACTTCATCACTGACTGCTTCCTTTCCAGAATTGTCCTGTCTGCCTGGCAAATGTTTGCTCTTAGCTCTAATGTCAGTTCACAAAGTATATACTTTGGGGATGGAGAGACAGTACAGTGGGTAGAGCACTTTCTTTGCATGCAACCAATGGCATTCAATCTCCAATATGGTTCCTGAGCTCCTCTAGGAGTGATCCTTGAGCACAGAGGCAAGACTAAGTTCTGAGCACTTTCCTGGTGTGACCCAAAATTCAATCAAACAAAATCTGGATGCGCCTTATTCTGAATGGTCTCTTCAATCTGCAACCTGTCCTAGCCTAGAACTCATGTTCATTAATGCTTTTTTTTACTTAATTTCTCTTCCTTCCTTTCATTTTTCTTTTTTTTTCTTTTTTACCTTTCTTTTATCTTCTTTTCCACTTATCTAAACCCTTCCCACCATAATACACATAAGACTTACTTGCTTCATACATTTACCATGATTGCTCCCAATTTTCCTTTGATTACCTATCCATTGTCTTCTTTGAGACTCTGAATTCAAAAAGAACACAAATATTTGTTTTGTTCATGGACATATGTAAAGCTTGGTACTAGGTAGGTTCTCAGAAGAATGTATGATGAATGCATGACCTCTGTAAAATGAGGGGAACTCCTTTTAAAATTCAAGACATTTTCTATCCTGCAAGATTCAAGCCAGCTATCAAATTGAGTGCCTATTTTGTATTGAAAGGTATGTAACACAAACACATATATTTTTATTTTCACTGATTCTCTAGCTTCACACTGAAACTGTTCATCTCCATTCAAACTGAGATGGAAAGGCAGATTATCCTCATTTTCATGATAAATATGGAGACAGTAGTTCAGAGGGACTTATTGTTTGGAGATCCATTTGTAAATCTAGTAATTTCTAGTATCAAGGCATCACAGAGCTAAGTCACCTACAGAGAAAGCAGGATACAAAGGACAACCCTGCATTTGACTGTCTGCATCCCGCCAATCCTTCAATAAGATAGAGGCCTCTGCTTCAGGGTCTTGGGCATCCTGAAAAGCTGATCCCAGTTCATAGGAGCACACCTTTCTGCTCACTGCACTTGCTCCCTACTCTGAGCCTATAGCCTCGGCCCCACTTCCTGCCACTGCAATGCAAGTACAGGGTCCTCCTTCAAACCCACAACCTAGTGTAAAAATAAATAAATAACGGTGAAAAAAAATCCAATCTCCGTTTGGAGGCACTAAATCCCCTCTCCTTTCCAGATGGCTGGGAGATTTCTCCCAGGTGGTAAATATATTATTAAGAACTCATTTCACCGTGAAATTGACTATTCAAAACACAGACAGAAGTTAATATATTAGGACAACCTGTCTGAAAACTCAAGTTAGAGAAAATTTATTTTTGTTTAATATAAAACCTAGTATTATACATGACCTTTTCCTGACTCCGGCAGTTAAAGTCATCCCCAGTTAGAACATGTATTCCAATGTCAGGAGGGTTGACACCAAGAGTCATATGAAACTATGTATAACCTGCTATTAGCCCTCTTGCCACCAAGTCTTCTATCAGACTGCTAATAATGTTGGGGCTCAGAGGACTCCTCCATTTCCACCCTCCATCCTTTGGATGCACTAGAACTTTCAGCATCCAGGATTTGAGACCTGCTGATCTTTACCTGAAATTGTTGAAGCCAGGAGTCCCAGTAAAGGCTGAGACAGATGGGTAAATGCAGCAGAGGAATGAATATTATAGGGCTGATGTGTCTCATCATTAGATAAACCTTTTCCTTCTCAAAAGAGCCAAAAGAGAGTTCTCTCAATAAGGACCCAGTTGCAAGTGAATAGTCTAAATATTAACTCATTCATGCATGGTGGCTGAATGACTAGGCTGATTTTTTTGATTACAAAGACCATTATTCTAGCAGCTCATAGTCTAATGGCGTACATGAACATTATAATGAGAAGAGCATTGTAGGATTTGTACAATCTATTAGAAAACTCAATTTACAGAGTCACTAACTACTTAATTGACAGGGTGAAAGCCAAAGAGGCATGATAGAGGAAGTATCTTTGCAAATGATTGGAAGCAAGGGCTACATTTCAGAGAAGACTGTGAAAGTAGAAATCTATGAATGGGACCCTGCTAACTCTGATCTCAACACCAATATGCCTTAGAAAATACCTATTCTTTCCCCCACCACTGTTTAGCTTTTTATTCTGCATCCTTTAATTTGGATTAAGTTTCGTTAATAAAGTTTCAATACAAAATGCAAAAATATCCACAGCTTATGTGGATGGCTTACAACATGTAAGTTCTCACATTCAGTTCTCGTTAAAAATTCCCCTTTTGTTTTAAAGAAGATTCGTTTGGGCCAGAAAGAGAGTTCAACATTTTGGAATACCTGTTTTGCATGTAGTAGGCCCAGGTTTAATACCAAGCACCACATGGTCCCCTGAGCACTCTAGGACTGCCCTGAGCTACTTGCAACTTTGAGCTAATGTATAAACACTGCCAGCAGTGCTTTCCCCACTGATACCTCCAAAATTTGCCCCAAAAGAAGGTCCCTGAGTTGGGGATGTGTCTCAATAATAGAGCCTTGCACTTGCCATAGGAGCCTGGACTTAATTCCTTGAGTTGCCTTCCTTTCTCGCTTTAAAAAAGAAAACTGTTTAAACAAGTTCTGCATGGAGCGACAAATTTATTACTAATCACACTATGAATTTGTTATGAATTACTATAGTGATATCAAAGTAATACTTAGATAATGTCTATTTAAAGAATTAGTTTATTTTTGAATTACTTTCATCCAACTAATTACCCATTTAAATAAAAATTCATTCAAATAACTGCCTAGACCTCTCTTTAGGAAAAACCCCACAATTCCAGAGTAATTAGTAAAACAGGAATTAATAATTTCCTGAGGACTTAAAACCATTTTTCACATATATAAAGTAAATAAGCATCCTTTATTGATAACAGACTTCTCCAGTGACTCAATAAATGTCCAGTCACTCCTAAAGTGAGAATTATCTGAGAAGATTGTGCTTCCTAGAAAATCACTGCAATGAGTCTGAATTCCCAGAGGCAAATACACTGTACACAAGTGAAAATTCTAGCTGGACTCTCTCTAGCTAACAGTTCTGAATCCCCTCATTCTCCCGTCAAGCACCAGGGTCAACTGACTGAGTTCCAGGAAATGGTGTGTTGTGACAAAAACCCAGTATTTCCTCTCCTTGCCTTTTCTCTTTCTGTCACAGTTCCTCCAAATTCATAAGGGGGTCACGGAGATATTCCAGCAAGCATTTTGCACCTGATAAGTTCCAGAAATCATTTATGCTATTCACATTTCATTGATATAGAAAGGAAGAAGAAAGGGGAGGTTGTCTGTATCCTAATGACTTTAAAGGAAATATTTAAGGGAGATAGCCCAAAGGTGCATGGCTGGGGATATCCAGGTCACTCTGGTGGTGATCACGGAACTATGGGGATCAGACTAGATCAATCTCACACAACGTGCAACAGTTCTCTCTGCTTCATCACTTCAGCACACTCCCAAAGATTCTATTGGAATCTAATATGTACATGGAATTAAGGAAAAAACACATTGTTAAGTGTGCAATGTGGTAAAGTGTCATGTAGCATGTAGTAACACAACTACATAACTGGAGCCCATTGAAAAAAATAATACAAAATCAAAACTCCATGACTCCTCCCCAACCCTGTTTCCAAAGAGAATAAGTTCCCAATTTACATCTGCAGGGCTCTCATGCCTACTCTTGTGTTGTCTATAAGTATCATCTCATGGAATACAGGACTCAGGCTCTATCTTCTTTTTTTTTTCCTCATGTTATACTCTTAAACACTATTGTGGGGCCAGTGCAGTATTAGTGCAGTGGTAGGTCATTGCTTTTCACGTGGCTGATCCAGGAGGAACCTTGGTTCGATCCCTGGCATCCCATATAGTCCCCCAAGCCAGGAGTGATTTCTGAGTGCATAGCCAGGAATAACTCCTGAGCATCACCTCAAAACCAACCAACCAACAAACAAAACCCCCCAAAATACAAGGAGAATATTCCCTGGCAGGAATATTTCCAAATTTGAAATCCCTTTGTTTCACAGTAGTTCATTTTAGTTTGGGGTTAAACAAAATTATGCTGTGATAAGCATTTTTCTAATGTTTGAGGACATAAATCTACTGCATGGAGCATCCTGATCTTCACACTTAGACCAGGAAAACTGACCCAACCCATCCTATCTTTCCTAAACCCTTGCCTTTTTTTGAGGTTGTCTGAGGTGGCCCCACACACAAGGATTCTGGGGGCATAGGCATTGGTAATCAGATCCTCTGTCCCCAGAAACCAGCATGCTCCCAATATGGCCTCATGCAGATGAGGTGAATTCTATAGCTAATATTTTCTAGGGGTTTTCTATAGTGTGTGTGCCAATTTGTACTTGCAATAACAATGTAACTGTTATATAGTTGCTTCTTACCAGTACTTAATATTAAAGTTTTTAAAATGTGAACCATTTTGGTTTATATATATTTATAATATATATATATTTATAATAATATATTATTAGGTTGTTTGACTTTTGCAGGGTGAGAACATTTTTAGTCACAACTTCCAAGCTCAGGCTTACTCCTGGCTCTGTGCTCAGGAATCCTTCCTAAAGTCCTTAGGGTTCATATTGATGTCAGGAATTGAACAGGAATTAGGCTCATGAAAGAGCATCTCCTTTGCTCTTTCTCAGGATCCAGCACTTGGATTTTAATTTACATTTTCCTATTCATTGGTGACTTCAAATTCTTTATAAAATGACCATCATTTCTGTGAAATTCTTTTTCAAATATTATGTTTCTATTAGATATTTCCTCCTCCCCACTTCCCTTTCTCTTCTTCCTCCTTTCTCTCCTCTTCTTTTTCCTTTATTTTTTGATTTGTGACAGCTGTTTTATTCATATCTACGTTCAAGATCTAAATCTTTTGTCATTTATATAAACCAACAATAGCTTAATTATTCAGAACAGGGAGTTAAAAAGCAATCTCCAACAACATTCTAGATGGCATAAGTCTCAGAGTTGAAGGCATATTTATTATTTTTTTTGATTTTTAGTTATTGTTTATTTTTATTTATTTGATTCAAACAACATGGTTACAGGTTGTCCATTAATACAGTTGGATTTTTTTTCATAGATACAAAATTCTTCATGATTGATTTTCAGTCATACAATGTGCAACCTTCACAAAGTGCACATTTTCAATCTCCAATGTTTCCATTTTTTTACCCTCCCTCTGACCAACCAATCCAGCAGATGTTTTTTCTTCTCTCTTTCTCTTTCTCTCTCCCCTTTCTCCCCCTTTTATCTCCCCTTTTAATTTAATTTATGAATCAGAGCCATTGCCGCCACCAGAGTTGTCTTCCCACAACCCACATGTGTCCCATATCTCCCTCCTTTGCCCCCTGGG
>PVKC010041730.1:0-12069 GCA_004027635.1 Crocidura indochinensis
CTTTCTTTCTTTCTTTCTTTCTTTCTTTCTTTCTTTCTTTCTTTCTTTCTTTCTTTCTTTCTTTTTCTTTCTTGGTTTTTAAGTCTCACCCAGTGATGCTCTGGGGATACTCCTGGCTCTGCACTCCATGGCTCTGCACTCCAAAATCACTTCTGGCTCAGGGAATCAATTGAGACTTGGGGATCCAACCAAGGTTGATCTTGGGTCACCTGCATGCAAGGTAAACTCCTTACTGCTGTGCTATCACTTTGGTCCCCACATTTTTAAATTTTCCATAGAAACTAAACCAATGTTCCCACCAACACTGAATTGGGGTTCTTTTACTACTTCATTTCTGGCAATACTGTTTCTATCCATCTTCTTGATAAAGATCATTCTCACTTGTATGAGGTGATATTTCATTACTATTTTGTTTTGCATTTCCCTAGTAATGAATGATGATAGAGAATTATTTATATATTCTAATTGACCATATGCATATCCTTTTTTAAGGATATGGGGTTCCGGCCCCATATCATGAAGAGTTCTGGCTATGTCTTTTCTAATCTCCCCAATACTTACTGTGCCTATGTAAAAACAAAACAAAACAAAACAAGAAAAACTTGCCACACAAGCCCCCCTTTTTTCTTTTCTTTTTTATTCCTTTTTTTCTCCTTTTATATTTATGTTTATAGCTTCTAGACAGGGGCTCCTGCCCGCTTACTTTTCTTTTTATTTTTTTAACAGGACCAAGAACATAAATCATCTTGTTCTGCCTCAGATATATTTCTATGTTTTCCTACAAATTGAGAAAATAAGTGGATGGTACCAGGCGCAAAGCAGTCTTATGAGCATTGAGTGGAAATAAAAAATGATCAGACCTAAATACCCAACCCAAAGTCAATGACAATAGAATCAAGAAACCCAAACTACAAGAAGCTATACACAAAAGGGACCGCTAGCAGTCCAGGGGGCTAAGGGTGGTGGCATGTGATGCATGCTGGCAGCAGAGGGAGAGGGAGGTCAACACGAGTGGTGGGAATTGCCCTAATTCATGCCCACTGTGTACTTTAAATATAACTGTGAAATACTTGTAATTCAAAAAATAGAGCAAAATTTAAAATATTAAAAAAGATTTCTGCCTATGTTTTCCTTGTTGTATTTTATAGATTCTGATGTACTCTGAAGGTCTTTAATCCATCTTGAGCTCACTTTTTTTTAATAAGCATTTTTATTTTGACCAAAGTGGATTACAAATCATTCACAGTAGTATTTTAGGTACATAGTGACATTGAATCAGGGGCATTCCCACCACCAATATTGTCCTCCCTTCACCCCTGTTCCCAGCCTGCATCCCATATCCCCCTCATTTACCCCCCGGGCTGCTAGTGTAAGTGGTCCCTCTACATCTAGCTTGTTGTAAGTTGGGTATCGATCCTGTTGTCACTGGCTTTGGATTTGGTACCTAAGTTTGATAATTTTTTTTTTATTTCTACTCCATTTCTACTTAATGTTCATCTGACTGTTTGGTCTTGGTAACCTCTATTATTTCCCCCTCAGTTCACTTTAAAATTCATATTGACTAAGCCTGACTGGGTAAAAATAATCAAAATCAACGTATGAATTTTTTAAAATCCTGATCTAATGTATTGATATGTGGCTCAAGCATTTTTTAACTCTAAGAAAATGGACTCATTGTTAAAAGTAGATTTGTTTTCTCTGAAAGGCTAATGTAGTTTTTTTTTTAAAGGAAATCAAAGAAGACTTGTGACTATAAGTATTCAAACTTGGTAAAATTTGCCACAAAATAGTGACAAAGTGTTTTCCTTGGGCCAATAAACTTTCTGTGACTCTTACAAAAAGCATGGTTAGCTGAAGGCCATGTGAAAATGTGTCTTCTTAAAACAAAGCAGCATTGGCTAGTTTCTCCTAAGCTTTTGTGAGTTAAAGTAATTCTGTATCCATGGTCATCCTCTTTGCCCTATAAACAGGATGATAGAGCTAGGCAGTAAAAACCTGAGCGCCAGTGACTGGCGCTGAGTAGACAAGCAGACATATAAACAGTCTCGGAGGAAGCTGTGTTTATAGCAACCGAAAGGGAAGTCCTAACCTCTTTCTGACAGGGGAACTTTGGTGCCTATAAATAGTCAGGTTATTTCCTACTTTTGATATCTGCTCACAATGCATATTTTATTGTATTGGCAATAAATAATCAGATAGACACCAATTTACCTATTGCATGTTGAGCTTCTGCAAAATAATTATTGACTAAGTTACATACTTCCTATTGCATCCATAGTTTAATGATCCTAAACCTGGCTTATAATACTATAGCTCTAATAAGAGATATATAATTGTTAACTGACATAACTCCACTTCCTCTGTGAAGGTCTGAAGTTGGTCATATATAGGGGTAGAAAGGATAAGCCAACAAACTGGAATGTACACATATGTACATGGGAGGCTGGTTCAATCTCCAGCACCACACATCACAGGGAGTTATTCAAACCAGAGTGATAGTATTAGCACCTGAATTAGGATGTAAAGTGGTAACCACTGAGTGAGGACATAAAGACATGGTGAGGGATGTTTGACACAGTGATGGTGAGTAGTTTAGCAACAAACATTGCTATTAATGTCATTGGCATTGTATATTATGGTACTTAAACAAAAAGTTAAATGGCTCTTAGCTTAAAAAAAGTGTTCCTCTATAACTGATGATAATGATTGTCTTAAAGATGTATATAAACCAAAAACCATTGTTTTGTGATACGTCTGATTTAGATGTTGATAAATCTATTTATAGCACTAGTTACATCTATTTTATAGCTCTCTAGCTCTAGTACCTATTCTCTCTATGTATACAAGATATATTTTTATACTTCTGTGATATATATGTACAAAGATATTGGACTAAAATTATTCCATAAGTTGGGTTCCTGGAATCTGAAATGAGTCATTAACATTTTTATCATGTTGGAAGTTTGCTATTTACTTTGGCATATTTTAAAGATGTTGACTTTTATTTTGTTAAAAATTATGTAATATAATTTAGTCATTAAAGTTGAGGATAATAGAGCCAGACTTTCTTGGTTTTAATATTAGATTTCTCAAGTACTTGTATAGTGTAGTCTTGGACAAGTTATTAGATCTTTGTACCTCATCTTCACGTGTAAATTGGAAGATAATGGCATTTTATTTTGTGAACTCTTAATGAATTGTATCAAACTGTTATAGAACTGTCTTTCTAAAACTATAATTATAAGATTATTGTTGCTATTATAAAATAGTTGGAATACTTCCTGACAGAATTTAAACTCTTCTTCTACTCTTTCAGGGACAATTGAGTAGTATGAAATAGTGCTGGTTAAAAAACGGAACTTACAGAACCAATCTTAGTTTATTAAAGACATTTTTCTAAAATGACATCAAAATTCATATCAATAAAAATTTTAAACTAAACAGTCTAAGAAATGAGATTCAGGAAAGCCCTAGACACTAGGTTTTTCACCCACTTTTAATGACTTCTGAAGAATCTTTCATTTTTTGACTAGAAATCACTTTGTCGTCTTGTCATAATGGAGTGAAGTGGCCTATTAAAATCTTTTCAAAGGAGTTAAGTTTATAGTGTGGATAATATTAAATTATCTGTTGTAGAAACCATTTTATAAGCAAGGGAGACCCTAAAGCAAGGAGAGGATGTAAGTAATTCTTTGCCAACCATCCTTTTGCTTTCTAAACTAAGGTTGGCTTATTAAATTGTTGAATAGCTTCTAATTTATATGCCGAGATTCATTCATGAACCTTTTTTGGAAAGTAAACCTTACTAGGAGTTCACGAAGGCCTATGTGAGTAGCCTCAAATAAATGGATGCTCACTGGGTTGTGTTAAATGTATTCTTTAATTGTGACCAAAGTAAACTAATACTGTGCCAGCTCCATGGACCTGGAAAACGGTAGGGAATATATCCATAGTGGGCTTAACTAGAGCAAATAAAAGAAATTAAACTGTTTTTGAGAGGACATGAGCTCAGATGCTAGAGCTAGAAAAGATCTCAGAGATACTCTGTGTGCTCACATGCTAGGAATCAGAAATTAGATTCACATTGACTATTTTTTATGGGAATGAAGCCAAGACTTAAGATTATATTATTTAGAACAATTTGCTAATGACAATAGCCACAACCAAGAAGAATATTACCTGTACATTAGTCGCTTTCTGGAATGCTAGATATCTCTCATTTAGTCCTTTAAAAAAATTTCCTGTAAGTATAGCATGTACTCCAGGGTCCAGAGTAGGAAAGTAGATTCTTTAAGTCAATAAACACATGGTAGAGAACTGGGATTTATGTAAAGGCTTCAGATGATTGTGAGATCAGAAAATCTTGATCAAATCCAGTTGTCTCAACATCATATCTCATGATTTGGCATTTATTCCAGGACAGGTTTAAAAATGAGGGATGAGGAGTAATTCCCGAATAAAGACTTACTTTTATATTTGACACACAATTTTACAGAATTTCTATTTTCTCAAAACATGTTTTAAATATCATTTAAATATTTTTAAAGAAGATAAAAAAAGTAAATGCTATCTGACTTATGCTGGTGAGTGTGACATTTGATTGTGTTAATCTCTGAAGTAGTGGAGAGTATCTGTTCTTTACTGAAGCTATATCCTGTGAAGTATAGATTTATTGAGTCTACAACACTGTCCCAAGTTCTGAGTGAATTATTTATTTCCATTATAGTTCTCAACACCTCCACATTTTCCCCTGACCCTAAAAAAATAGCCTATTTTCTACAGAGGAAAGAAAAAGAGGCCATTAGTTTGTGTCTGGAAACAGTGCAGGCATTACTGTGCTCTTTTTTACAGTCTTTGCACATGTGGAACCAATCTAATTTTCCATTGGATGATTCAAAAATGTATTCAAGTTATGTAGTTTTGAAATGTGAAAGCTCAGAATTTATGTCTTACTCAGAAGGTTTATAGAAGAGCTTGCCTGAGCAAATATTCCTTTTAGTACATTTGATAGCAAATTATTTATGATAATATAAAAGATTAATTTATGTGTTTTATAGATGTTTGCTGTAGGCCAGGCAGGTCTAATAATACATATTATTACTCCTTTTCTATGGGAAGGTGATGACGATAGAAAATTAAAGGAAAATTTGGGTCTTAAAAATGACTGTTCTCATGGGCTATTTTGATATTTGCCTTTGAATTTAAAATCACACTGATTGGACTGCTATCTTATTTCTAAGATGACTTCTCTTGTATCTTTGGATTTACAGTAATATATTTGAAGAAAGAACTTATGAAAAATAAATGATTTGTGTGGAATCAAATTGCCAGAAGAAATTCTAAGATGCCACAATGCTAACTCTAGCTGAACTTAGTTAAAATATGTACATTCCTTAAAGTCAATGAAACACAACATGTTATTTCACTTATGTTAATAACAATATTCTGTATTCTTGTCCCTGTATAAATTTTCCTTCATATGTTTTCAATAATAAAGCTGAAGGTATAGACAAGATATAAAAATTGTGGTATAGAATTTGTATTAGACTTACACTAGAAATTTATGAAAAGTACTTGCACATATGTAATTGCCTTTGTTCTTCACAACAATCATTGAGTTACGTGTAATTATCTCCATTTTACAAATTAGGGAACTTAGTTGAAGAGAATGACAGCATATGTGGAAAATAGCATAGTGTAAAGGAAAGAAAATGACTTTGGTGGATAAAACAACAGAGTCAAAATCCCAACTACGTCTCAGAACAACAGAGAATTGCTTTAGCTTCCAAAGTCTCTTTTTAATCATCTGTCAAATGGAGATCATGATTCTGACCTCACATAATTTCCATAAGAGTGATGGATAAAAGGTATTTTTTTTCTGTGCCTTGAGCCTGACAGATTCTAAACCCAATGTTTCATAGTAGTTGGCTCAAATCTCTATTTGCCATTTGTGGTGCTAAGATGTGCCCTTCTGGATGTTGTTGCTGAGGTTATAGGAGAGGGTCCTTTTTGATTTGTTTTGTTTTTTTTTTGTTGTTTTGTTTTGTTTTGGGGTCACACCCAGCAGTTACAGGAGTTACTCCTGGCTCTACGCTCAGAAATTGCTCCTGGCATGCTCAGGGGACCATATGGGATGCCGGGATTTGAACCACCATCCTTCTAAGGCAAACGCCCTACTGCTGTGCTATCTCTCCAGCCCCAAGGCCCTTTTTAAGATGCTCTTCTGTCTTGGGCTATTTTTCTCTTTTGAAGCCTATTAACTTATCCTGGATTTAGCCATCCTTGTTTCCAACTGGCAAAGATATACACATATAAGTGTAGAGTGAAATTGACATGGTCCTGCTACTTATATTTTATATGGTTTGATTTGTGGTGTACTTTCAACACATGTGTTCACCAGCTGTAAGAAACTGCTCTATCAATATACGAAAAACTCTTATCATCCACAACTCAGGCTTACTAATCTTCCTTATGTGCATGGTTCTTTGTGACATCTAAGTTATTTATAACTTTATTCCTTATGTCAGTAAAGTAAGATGACTAATTGACACTGGTGGAGTTCATGCCAAAAATGCAGAAGTGGAGGAGTTGGGAAGGAACGGTCATTCGTATAACATTACACAGAAAGTCCATGACAAAGCAGAAGTGGGAATCCAAACGACCAATCTCTTGTTGAAATCCCTGTCTCTGAGAGAGAACAATGCTGTTTGTCATCTTTATTCTTTTAGACACTCACAAGGATATTTAGAATGTTTTCCAGGGAAACTATGGCCTAGGCATCCACCCACTCCCATATCATTTATATTTAGCTCTGAAGACAAAGGTTTGCTTGACCTATTTAGGCATCAAGGGGTAGACCAGAAGGTTGGGGGACTGTTGAAAGGGGAAAAAGAAACTATCAGGGCTGACTCTGTACAAACTGCAGGAAAAATCTTTGACCTTGAGGTCCTTGGAGAGAAGGCACACTAACCCTGATGATGACAGAGTTGAATTAAAATATAAATGCTTCCAAATATCTGTTGCCAGGAAGCAGATGACATGCTAAATTACTCTGCAGATTGACTACTTAATTCAGCGATTTCCTGAGTCAGGAGTTGCCAGAAGAGCCATTTTGTCCTTTCTGGCAAAAAAAGTCGCTGGGATTGCTGTCTCCAGTCCTCTTTCCTGTGCTTCCTGCGTAGGAAGGCCTGTTTCCTGAACATAGATGCCAGATTAGACAGCATGCACTATTTTCGTAAGCTGGAGACTAGGTAGTAAGTTAGGTCTTCCATTTGATAGTGATTTGAGGATGGTGTTGATGTCATATACACTACAAAAATATACAGCCCTTTAGAAAATGTGAAATAGTAGATCAAAATCAAATTAGACCAACATTCTGAAATGTCATATTGCAACATTTTCATTAGTTTGATTTTAAATGCTTTGAAAAACCTAGTTTATTTTGGATAGAAAGAGGTCTATTTTTGTTTTAACTAGAACTGATTTTTGAGTAATGGAATTGATATTTACCAAGAGAATATAATGCTGCTATGGGACCTACTGTTGATGTAGGCTGACTTTGAGAAAATGATCTAGTTAAAGCTTCACTCTGAGTCAGAATGAGGATTCGACATACTCCAATAGACCAGCTATACCTATTCTTAACTTCTCACTATTTTTCCAAAGTTCCATTTTGTCTATTAGAGAGCAAAGTGTTATATAAGTGGTATAATTTTGCCAATCTATAAGTCCAAAGTTCAGAGCATTCAAGCAACAGGTAAATAAAGATAAGAAGCAAAGGAGATTCACAGGTAAGTTTTCTCATAAAAGATAGATAGTGAAGACTCAGTTTTTTAATACTTTCTTGATTGCATGTGACTTTGTACTACTTTGTGCCCTGATCGCCTAATTCCATAGCAAATTCTCAAGGGCAAGGATTTTGTTTAGAAGTTTGAATTTTTCACATTTTTCAGAAGTTTATTTGCAGTCTTTGCTTCTTGCTAAGACTGATATTAATGGCTGTGTCTTGTCTCACCCACAAGGCTCCACCTTGAAACTATCACTCAATATTAGTCTATATTACCCACAAGGCTCCACCTTGAAACTATCACTCAATAATAGTCTAATAGTTTCTAAATTATTAGCTATTTCTAATATTATCTTACTTGTTAGTTTATTTGTAGGCCAGTTCAGGAGGTACTAAGGACTTAATCCTGTCTCTATGCTTAGGAATCACTCTAGGAGGATTTGGAGTGCTCACTCCTGGAGGATTTGGGGGACTATATGGAGTACAGATCAGCCAGTGCCCTATCTACTGTATTACTGCTCTGGCTCCTAGAGTAATTATTGTGGAACACTTAGCAACAACGTATTTGCCTTTAAGTAGTTTGGTCCCAGTTTATTGAATAATTTCTATTCTATAATTCTCTATTTCTCTATTTTTCTCTATTGTTTTGGACCAATATCTGGTTGATGGTCAGATAGTAATTTTTCTATTACCAAGTGTTTATACACAAGTAAAATTGCCACTGGCTATAAGATTTTAGAACAGAAGTTCCTTCCATAGCACAGGAAATGAATGGAAAGCAATTCATTTTATAAATCCATATTTACCACGCAAAATTTTCCACCAAAGCTCTATAGCTTAGGCTCCTACTTTGTACTTTCTTAATTATAAAGAATGAATTAGAACAAAATCTTGATAATTATCCTGAAAGTTTCTTCTCTAAAGGGGATAACTCTTTAGAGCACATTTTTTTAAATGAAGATTACCTGTGTATATATAGAGGTTTCTTGTACTCTGTGTCATCAATTATTTGGAGAATTTTTGTAAACTCTGAAAAATAAAGCCAAAACAGAAAAGTATCCCTAAAGAGGAGACACTGAAAATCTTTCTTTTTTTTTGTTTTTTGTTTTTTGTTTTTTGGGTCACACCCGGCAGTGCTCAGGGGTTACTCCTGGCTCCATGCTCAGAAATTGCTCCTGGCAGGCATGGGGGACCATATGGGGCACCGGAATTCGAACCGATGACCTTTTGCATGAAAGGCAAACGCCTTACCTCCGTGCTATCTCCCGGGCCCCGCAAATCTTTCTTTTTAGCTTAAAATATATTAGAAAGAGAGAGAGAAAAAATGGCTGCCACAAAGGCAGGCAGGAGAGAGCATGTGGGAGGGAGGAAAACAGGGAACATTAATGGTAGAAAATGTGCATAATAAAGGGTGTTGTATATTGTATGACTGAAACTTAATCAAAACAACTTTGCAACTGTATTTAACAATGGTTCAATTAAAGAATTTATTTATAAAAATCATTATATATGTGGGCTGGAATGATAGCACTGTGGTAGCGTGTTTGCCTTGCACCTGGCCTAATCAGGACAGACCTGGTTTCAATCCCTGGCATCCCATATGGTCCCCTGAGTCTGCTATGATCTATTTCTGAGCACAGAGCCAGGATTAACACCTGAGCACTGCCTTGTGCGACCCCAAAACAAATAAACAAAAATATATATGAATTTTTTTTTGTTTTTTTTGGGCCACACCCATTTGATGGTCAGGGATTACTCCTGGCTATGTGCTCAGAAATTGTCCCTGGCTTGGGGGGACCATATGGGATGCTCGGGGATCAAACTGCAGTCCTTCCTTGGCTAGTGCTTGCAAGGCAGACACCTTACTTCTAGCGCCACCTCATCGACACCATGAAAGTTTTTTTTTAAAGAAAAGAGCCCACATAACTAAAGTAAGTTTTTGGTTATATTTTTATTGGAATACTATTCCATGCTAAATTATGAAAGCCATAATTAATTCTAGTATTCATCAATAATCAAGAATTAATTGTAGTACATATAAAACTTATGGAAAAACATCTGTAGGCAACATCCTTACCTCAACTTATAAAAATGTCATTAACATAAATTTTATTCTGTCCTAATATGCATCTTGATCCTATTGGCTTCTAATAGTCACTAGAAGATCAACCTGTAATGGAGAACTGAATCCCTCTGGAAGAAAGAAATGTGAAAATTATAAAGAAACTGTTTGAAAAAAGAGGTGAGAAGTGAGGGCAAGTTTTCTGTATATTAAATTTCATTCTATAGCATCATATTTAAGTCAATGTGGTGCTAAAAGCAATATAAACTCTAGTGAATTGAACCAGTTAGAAATGTATTTTATTATAAGTCAGATGGCTTGTGTAAAATGATGTCACAAACAATTTAAAAAGAAATTTTAGAGTGTAGTTTCCTCCTTGAAGATGGCTTTAGTTTCAATGTCATGGAGTGTTTTACCTACGTGTTGTTCTATATACCTTATGGTTTCAGGTCTGATATCAAGGTCTTTAATCCATCTGGATTTGATCTTTTTACTTGGTGTTAGCTAGGGGTCTGAGTTAGCTTTTTTTGCAAGTGGCTAACCAGTTGTGCCAACACCACTTGTTGAAGAGGCTTTCCTTGCTCCATTTAGGATTTCTTGCACCTTTATCAAAAATTAGGTGATGGTATATCTGGGGAACATTCTCTGAGTACTCAAGCCTATTACACTGATCTGAGAGTCTGTCTTTATTCCAATACCATGATGTTTTTGATAATATTGCTTTGTAATACAGTTTAAAATTGGGGAAAGTAATGCCTCCCATATTCCTTTTCACAGGATTGCTTTAGCTATTCAAAGGTGTTTATTGTTCCAAATAAATTTCAGAAGTGCTTGATCCACTTTTTTGAAGAATGTCCACTTTAGAGCAATCACATTAAATCTGTTCAATGCTTTTGGGGAGTATTGTCATTTTAATGATATTAATCCTGCCAATCCATGACACTTTTTCAAAGAAGAAATACAAATGGTCAAGAGACACATGAAACAATGCTCCACATCACTAATCATCAGGCAGATGTAAATCAAAACATCTATGAGGTAGCATCTCACACCACAGAGATCAGCGCACATCACAAAGAATGGCAATAAGTAGTGCTGGAGGGAATGTGGAGAGAAAGGAACTCTTATTTACTGCTGGTGGGAATGCATCTAGTCCAACCTTTATGGAAAGTGATATGGAGATTCCTCCAAAATATTGGAAATTGAGCTCCCATGTGATTCACTCCTAAGGATATACCCTAGGAAAACAAAAATACAATACAAAAATCCCTTTCTCATTCCCATATTCATTGCAGCACTATTTATACTAGCCAGACTCTGGAAACAACCAAGATGCCCTTTAAAAGATGAATGGTTAAAGAAACTGTGGTACATATATACAATGGAATATTACACAGTATCAGGAGAGGTGAAGTCATGAAATTTTCCTATACATGGATGTACATGGAATCTATTATGCTGAGTGAAATAAGTCAGAGGGAGAGAGAAACAGAATAGTATCACTCAACTATGGGATTAAAAAAAAAGACATTTTTGCAATAATTCTCAGTGACAAAAGAGAAGAGGGCTAGAAGGTTTAGCTCATGACATAAACCTCACCACAAAGAGAGGTGAATGTAGTTAGAGAACTAAATACATTGAAAACTGTCATAAAAAATGAATGGATGAGGGAAGTAGAAAGCCTTTCTAGAATACAGGTGGGGGTTGGGTGGGGAGGGGGGAGATTTGGGACATTGGTGGTGGGAATGTTGCACTGGTGAAGGGGGGTGTTCTTTACATGACTGAAACCCAACTACAATTATATTTGTAATAAAGGTATTGAAATAAAGATATTAATAAAAAAAAGAGCGGAAGTGATCTGCAACTCAAAGGAAATAGTGACTAAGATACAAAAGACACACAGAGAATGGGAGAAACTATTCACCCAATACCCATGAGATAAGGGGATAATATCTAAGATATACACAGTACTGACAACTTAACAAAAATAAACTCTAACTCCATCAAAAATTATAGAAAAGAAATGAATAGACAGTTCCTCAAAAAAGAAATACAAATGATCAAAAAGCACATGAAAAACTATTTAACATCACTAATCATAAGGGACATTCGAATGAAAACAACAATTAGATACCATCTTATGCCATAGAGACTAGCACATATCACAAAGAATAAGAACAATAAGTGGGGATGGTGAGGTGGCACTAGAGGTAAGGTGTCT
>PVKC010041731.1:0-10000 GCA_004027635.1 Crocidura indochinensis
CCTCCTAGACCAAGGCCTTATATCACCTTTTCCAAGACCCCTCCCAGGAAATGGGCAGGGTCTTGCAGCTAAAGTAAATGTAATACCTGTACCCTGGGGTGGATCTATAGATGACAATGTCTATGCTCATACCCTCACATCAGATACAGCTGATTCTCTTTTTGGACAAACAGATGATGAGGAGGAGGAATCTAGTTTTGAAGGATTTTGCTTGATTACCAGTTAAGCTACAGTTTTCTGAACTTTATTTTAAAGTTTTAAAATGATTGTTGCTAGTTTACAGTTTATCTCTAGCAATAAATATTGAAAAACATTTAACCTACTGATTCCTCAATTATTGTAATTGTTTGGTATATATTTTTATTTTTGAAATTTACCAGTGCCTGCTGCATTTTCCATCTCGGCTTATACTTGAATCACTAAGGGGTCAACTTATATTCGGTTTGACTTACACTTGACTATATACAGTATTTATACTGGAAAGTCAGTATTAAAATTATTGGGGGATCTGTGGAGCTGGGCTGATGAGCTCATATGATTACAGTGGTGGTTGTAGGAACCCTCCGAAGGGCCCTGAATGAGATCAGTTCTGAGACCAGTATGTTCACGAGTTTTTTCCTACTAATTGTGCCTCTCTTTCGAAAGTTAAATGAGTCTGTGGAGTTGGTGGTTTGCACAGACAAGGCAGAAGGCTCTGGATTGTGGGCATGGTTGCTGGGAATTTTGGAAGAACAGAGACACAGGGAGAGGGGGCCTGGCCTAGCTCCAAACAGTTCCTATAGATGTAAGCCACAATACTGGCATACCTGAAGTTTGTTGACAACTAGGAATCTCTGCAATGAAAAGTGGAAAAGTGGTGAACCTGGACCATTGACTTGGCTGCAATTGTAGGACTGGTCTGTGTGTGCAACCCCCAGGACTTCAATAGGTGTGTGAGGGGCATGGGGCAAGGGGGGAACAGGGAACATGAGGGTCATGACCAGGGACCATTTGCCCTGCTTCCCTCAGAAGGGCCTCAGTACAGAATGTACTTTTAGCCCTATATTGCCTCCCTGGTTCTGCAGTACACCTTTTTGGTACTATGCATTGATTTTTAAATAGTTCATATAATTCATGAAATCATAATCTCAAGATTTAAATTTTACAACAGTGATTTTTATTATATTCACAAGTGATATGCAGCTATCACTGTTAATTCCAGAACGTATGCTTTTTTTTTTTGGTTTTTGGATTTGGGTCACACCTAGCAGTGCTCAGGGGTTACTCCTGGCTCTATGCTCAGATATTGCCCCTGATAGGCACAGGGGACCATATGGGATGCCAGGATTTGAACCACCATCCTTCTGCATGAAAAGCATACACCTTCCCTCCATGCTATCTCTCTGGCCCCAGAACATATACTTTGTTCCTATGAGTTATTAATCTATTTTAAAGTGGTTATTGTTATTTTGGGGATAGGGGGAATTCAGCTCTTTGCTAACACTTTTAGGATTAGATAATCTCTAACAGTTTTAAGGATCAACATGCCCTTACAGTTTTGATGATGATGCTAATTAAATCTAGCATGTGTGGCTTTTGAGCAAATCACTTTCTATTTCATTTTGGGATTGTCTGTGAGGTACAGCTCCTTCCATGTTATTCTATTTTTTAAATTTTGTATTGTGGTTACAAGGTGGTTTATAATACAGTTGCTTTTTTGACCCTACAGATAAAATTATTCATGATTAAGTTACAGTCATGCAATGTACAACAATCTTCACCAGTGGACATTTTCCACCACCAATGTTCTCAGTTTCTCAGTTTCCCTCTCACCCTCTCGGATGTCCTCTCCACTTCTTCCCTTCCTAACAGCATACATTTTTCTCTCTCTCTTTCACTCTCTCTCTCTTTATTTTTCCCTTTTAGATACTTGGGTTTGCAGTACAGTGCACATTTCCTGCCACAATGTCTCCAGTTTCCCTCCCACCCAGGTTTCCTCAGGTGCCTTTTACTTCTCGCTTTCTTTCTTTCTTGCTCTGTCTCATTCTCTCCCTCGCATGCTGTTTTATTTTTTTATACTGTTTGCACTATTTTTAATTAAGGGTACCATGCATATCACTTTATCCCCTTTCAGCATCCAGTTTTTGCTCAGTGATCAGTTCCAACTGATCATTACCCTAACTGTGGACTTTTCATTACCCTAACTGCATTCACCACTCTTTACGGCAAGCTTCCTATCCTGAACTGGTCTTCCTGATCCTCATCTCTCTTGTCTCTGGAAATTATTATCATACTGTTTATTATTTTTCTTATACTCCACAAATGGGTGAAATTATTTTATGTCTCTCTCCTTCTGACTCATTTCACTCAGCATAATAATCTCCATATTCCTCTATTTATAAGAAAATGTCATGACTTCATGTTTTCTAACAGCTGCATAGTATTCCATTGGGTAGATGTACCACAGTTTCTTTAACCACTTATCTGTTCTCAGATACTTGGATTGTTTCTAGATTCAGGCTATTGTAAATAGTGCTGTGATGAACATAGGAATACAGAGGGCTTTTATGGATTCTTAGGCTAATGTTGGATCACATGGAAGCTCAATTTCTAGTTTTCTTGAGGAATATCCCTGTTGTTTTCCAAAAAGGCTGGGCCAGTCTACATTCAGCCACATCTGTGCCAACACTGGTTGTTCTTGTTCTTTGTGATGTGTGCCAGTAAAATGATACCTCATTTTCTTGATTTGTATCTCCCTGATGATTAGTGATGTGGAACAATTTTTTGTGTGTCTTGGCCATCTGTGTTTCTTCTTTGAGGGAATGTCTGTTCATTACTTCTCACCATTTTTAGATGGGGTTAAATATTTTTCCTTCTTACGAAGTTCTGTCAATGCCTTGTATATCTTAGATGTTAACCCCTTTTCTGATGGGTGAATAGATATTAATCCCTTTTCTGGTGGGTGAATAGTTTTTTCTATTTCATGGGTAGTCTTTGTATTTTAGTCATTGTCTCCTTTGAAGTGCAAAAGTTTCTCAGTTTGGGGCCCGGGAAATAGCATGGAGGTAAGGCGTTTGCCTTTCATGCAAAAGGTCATCGGTTCGAATCCCGGTGCCCCATATGGTCCCCTGTGCCTGCCAGGAGCAATTTCTGAGCATGGAGCCAGGAGTAACCCCTGAGCACTGCTGGATGTAACCCAAAAACCAAAAACCAAAAAAAAAAAAAAAAGTTTCTCAGTTTAATGTAGGCCCATTTGTTTATATTTGCTTCTACTTTCTTGGACAGTGGTGTTTAATCTTTGAAGATGCCTTTAGCTTCAGTTTTATGGAGTGTTCTGCCTACTTTTTTCCTCTATGTATCTTATGGTTTCAAGTCTGAAATCGGGGTCTTTAGTTCATTTTGATTTGACCTTTGTGCATGGTGTTAAAGAGAGGTCTGAGTTCATTTTTTTACATGTATTTGACAAATTTTCCCAACACCAGTTGCTGAGGTTTTCCTTGCTCCACTTTGTATTTCTTGCCTTTTATCAAAGATTAATTGATTGTGTACCTTGGATCAGTCTCATAATATTTAAGTCTATTCCACTGATCTGAAGGTCTGTCAGACCATTATTCTAGTCCCATGCTGTTTTAATGATTATGGCTTTATAGTACAATTTAAAGTTATGAGGAAAATTATACTTCCAATCTTATTTTTCTCAAGGATTTCTTTAGCTACTCATAGACATTTATTGTTCCGGTGAACTTCAAGAGTATTTGATCCATTTCTTTGAAAAATATCCTTAGAGGGATTGAATTAAACCTGTACAGTGCTTTAAAAAGTATTGCCATTTTAATGATGCTAATCCTCCCAATCCATGAGCACAGTATTCTCCGTTTCTTTAAGCAATGTTTTGTAGTTTCCTTTGTATAGGTCTTTCACTTCTTGAATTAAGTTGATTCCAAGGTACTTGATTTTCTAAGGCACAATTTTTTTTGTTGTTTCTTTTTTTGTTGTTGTTGTGTTGTGTTATGTTGTTTGTTTGTTTGCCACACCTGGCAGCTCTCAGGACTCTGTGCTTAGCATATTGCTCCTGGCTCAGGGAACTGTATGGGATGCTGGGGATTGAGCCAGTGTCCATCCTGAGTCAGCCACATGCAAGTCAAATGCCCTACCACATAACAACAATAAAAAACAACAACAACAGCAAAAACATCGAAAAGCACCACAGCAATAAAGACAACAACCACACAATAACCACAATCTGAAATAAAAACAAAACAAAATACAAAAAAGAAAAACAAACAGTAGCAATAACAAAACTAAAAATAATTAATTTGTGCTTCTCTCTCTCTTTTTTTTTCCTTGCACAGGCACAGTAAATATTGGGGAGATTTGAAAGGGAATTCCCTTGACCTAAGAGAGATACAGGGTTTTTCTACCCTTGAAGTATACTGTCATGGGAATAACTACAAGCTCCGTATATGTTCTTTTACTCTCCCTTAGGTCCTTTGGTGGTGTCTGGAAACTTTTTGCTCCATCATGGATGATAAAATCATGCCTCTGTAGCTAGAAATCTTGGTATTTGCATAGGTCAAAGGATGGAACCTAGGATGGAGTCTTTCTTTACGGGACTAGGAGTTGTGTTTCATCACTGTTGTTTTAATCAGTCTTCTGTAATCTCAGTCGAACCTCTGGAATTAGAGATCTTGGGATCTTGGTTGTTGTATAGATCATAGGCCAAGGGTTTTTACTTGCACATGACCTACTGGGTTCAATCCTGGGCACCCCATGTGGTTCTCTGAACCAGGAGTATATTCTTGAGTGTAGAACCAGGAGTGTAGCCCAAAAGATCAAAATATAAAAAATAAAAAATAATGCTGCCTTGAAATTTTGTATACGTTTTTGTGTGGTATATATTTTCTCTAGCAGTTAGGAGTTGAATTTTTGAGTAGTATGGTAATACTGTTTAACTTTTTGAGGACTTGGCAGATTCTGTCAAAGTCACAAAGTGACTGTATCCTTTATATTCCTAACAATGTATTGATTATTTGAATATTTCCATATAATTGCCAACATTTGCTGGCAAATAGAAAAAATGTTGTTATTATGTCTTTTTGATGATGACTATCTTTTTTTAAAATATGGAACGCTTCACAAATTTGCGTGTCATCCTTGTGTAGGAGCCATGCTAATCTTCTCTGTATCGTTCCAATTTTAGTACATGTGCTGCCGAAGCGAGCACTGATGATGACTATCTTTTCTTTTTTTTTTTTTTTTTTTTTTTTGGTTTTTGGGTCACACCCGGCAGTGCTCAGGGGTTACTCCTGGCTCCATGCTCAGAAATTGCTCCTGGCAGGCACGGGGGACCATATGGGGCACCGGGATTCGAACCGATGACCTTTTGCATGAAAGGCAAATGCCTTACCTCCATGCTATCTCCCGGGCCCCTGATGTTGACTATCTTAATGGATCTAAATATAGTTGACTTTAAGATATTATAAGATTAATAAATTTTTCATTAAAATTAGTCCTATAGAGGTATAATTTATACTTAATAAAATTGTAAGGTTAGAATATTTCTAGTTACCTTCTGAAGTGCTTTGATTACTTTTATTTCAATTAAAACAATCTAAAATTTTTAAAAATTTGGAATAGGGTACAGGAATTTAACTCATCAATAGATTACATGATTTGAATTTATAACGGTCTAAATTTGATTCTAAGCACTGCAAAGTGAATTGCAGTTCTTACTATATATCTTAGTACTTAGGGTGAAAGTATTTGAAGTAAGATAAAAATAGTGTAGAGACTGGAGAGAAACCAGAAAAGCAAATAGCAGCATAGGTCTGATTTTTGTATGAGTTTTGGAGTTAGAAAGTAGTCTAAATTTAGGCACTTAAGTATGTTTTTCTTGCGTGAGGCAGATTATCTTTGCAGCTGTTTATAAATTATGATTTAGTTTGTTTAGAAGAAAATAAATGTTTTTATTGTTTATTCCAAACTGTTTTATTGAATTGTTAATACAGTATTTTAAAGGGAATCACAGAATAAAAATACATGTTGACCAGTGTCTGAAGAATGTGCATACTTCAGCAGTGGTCTCTTGGGACACTTGTGAAAGTGCTGTGGAATTAAATTAGATTAGAGTTTATTTGAAGGATGAATCTAGTTTTGCTCTATATTTTTGATGGATTTAATTTACACAAAGTAATACAATGTTTTATGTATTTTTTATTTATTTTAAGTAAGTTACTTCGTTCTGCGAACCAAAATTCAGTGTTCTTCGGTCCTTCTAGCTTTCTGCTCAGGAATTGCTTCTGGTTGTGTTTGGAGGACATTGCTATACTAGGAATTAATCTGGACCTTCTGGCATTCAATGCATGTGCCCAGCTTTCTCTCTGACTCCTAACTTTTAATTTTAATTCTATGTCAAATTGAAATATTTTCAGATGGATAATCAGCTCTGAGATGAAAAATATTTTCCTTTCCTTTATTCCCCCCCACCCCGTCCCTTTGTTGTTGCATTGACAAAGGGTGACACACATTTGATTGTGATGTGTCCTTGCTGGGGTCATACATTTATAGTTGCTATGTTTACTTGCTTGTACCCATGCCCACCAGGGTTATTATACTCTTCGTTGTGGTACTTGATCATATTCTAATAGTGTTTGGGGGGTATTTCTGTTATTCTCACATCTATGCTTACTGGGGCTCAGTGCTCACTGTAGCACTTTGTCAGGGTTATACTTTGTTTTGGGGCCACACCTGGTGGTGTTCAGGACTTACTTTTGTTTCTGCATTCAGGAATCACTCCTGGTGGGGCTTAGAGGACCATATGGGGTATTGGGAATTGAACTCAAGTTGGCTCCTTGTAAGGCAAGCACTTTACCTATTGTACTATCTCACCAGCCTCTGGGCTGCACTTTTTTTTTTGGATTCCATGCTTGTGCACACTTGGCTGCTCTGCAGATTGCACACCACACTCTTCTGCTGCACCAGGAATCTCAAATAGCAAGAACTTTGCTCAGTGCATGTAGTAAGCAGCATCAGGGATCAGACTTGCCTCATACTTGTTGTTTACCATTGATCCATCCCACAAGCACCTTTCCTTTCTTTTGTTTCTGAAAGGTAGTATTTTTTTTGTTCAAAAACAATTTATATTAGACAAAATAACCCTTATTTTATTTTCTAGTCTAGAAGATAAGCTTTGTTGTGTATAATGATTTTGGCCAGTTCTCATTACTTGGTGATTAATTTTATGTTTTGATAATTAAATAATTTTGTTTATTGAGCAGTTTTGCATGTATATAAGCTGCTACTTAAAATTCATTAGTAATTCAACTTTATGTGTGTATGTCATTTAAAGTAATTGCTAGAAATAGTTTGTTCATTTTACATATTTTATTCTGAAGAAATCTGGGTTCTCCACAGTTTTTCTCTTATGCCTTATTCTGTAAGTAACAGCTACCAATTTGTTAGTATTTATGAAAAAAATTCCTGTGTTATAGTTACTAATTTTTTTTTAAATCTCTCTTGTTAAAACTTAAGGCTCTGCTGGTTCTTCATCAGTTAGATAGCATTGATTTATGGAATCCTGATGCTCCTGTAGAAACCTTTTGGGAAATCAGGTATCGTACTTTTATTTAAAAGTTCATTTTGAAATATTCTTTTTTTGACTTTAAATACTAACTTTATTATATTTAATGTATTGGAAAACATTATTTACTGATGTCGAGATTTATAATTTTGTATTGGCTCTGCGCTCAGAAATCACTCCTGACAGGCGTAGGGGACCATATGGGATGCTGGATATTGAACATAGGTCACTCCCAGGTTGGCCACTTGCAAGGCAAATGCCCTACCACTGTGCTATCACTCCAGCTCCAATATATCTAGTCTTTAATTTTGGAGTGTTTGACACTTCTGTCACATCTTAATTTGGACAGGTAATACTTCAAGTTCTTAGTCATATGTATGACTAGGGACTGCTGTATTGGGCTAGAGTTAGCAGTCAGTAAATATTTTGGCTGTCAGTAAATATTTTGTTAGAATAGTCTGAAATAACAGCAGAACTTAGCTGTTGGAGCATGAAAGCAGTCTTAGATAATATGTAAGTGAATGGTTATAACTGTGTTCCACTAAAAATTTCTTTTGTAAGTGCTGAATTATTTTTTTGTATAAGATTTACTCTAAAGCACTGGCTTTTCAAACAGACTGAGCTGTGCACTTGGTCTGGTCTTTTTTTTCTCTCTACAAAGATGAGATTTATGGATGAAGCTGTTGCTGGGAGTTTGGGGGGCAGGGAGCTTAATAGTACTCACTTTTATATTTAAAAATACTTATAGACTTAATTCATAGTTTATTTGATATCAAATCCAAAGAGTGAGACAAGTTTTCTCTAAACTTGTTTCCATTCTGAAAGAATGCCTTATGTATTGATGATATCTGTGCTAGGTTATTTATTAGCAATGCTGGTAACAATGAGTTTTCTGTTATTGCAGCTCACAAATGCTCTTTTATATCTGCAAGAAATTAACTAGTCATCAAATGCTTAGTAGCACAGAAATTCTCAAATGGTTACGGGAAATTTTGATCTGTCGTAATAAATTTCTTCTTAAGAATAAGGTAAGCACCAAGACCATATATGTCAACTCTATTATAAACATATACTTTAACTATAATAAAATTTATAAATTTAAAATAAAAAGGGTAAATTAAGCAAAAAGTTATCTTTAAAAATGAAAGTAATTTGGAATAGTAATAGGGTGAGATGAAAGAATTATTTATCAGTCAAATAAGACTTCTTGATCACCTCCCTCTTACAAGATCCCTTAGGGATCTTTCCTAAGGGAAATATATGTGCTAAAGACATACTGATAAATCAATATTTATTTGGTTTAATTATTTTAGTGGCCACATTCAGAAGAGCTCAGGAGGGGCCCGGGAGATAGCATGGAGGTAAGGCGTTTGCCTTTCATGCAAAAGGTCATCGGTTCGAATCCCGGTGCCCCATATGGTCCCCCGTGCCTGCCAGGAGCAATTTCTGAGCATGGAGTCAGAAGTAACCCCTGAGCGCTGCCGGGTGTGACCCAAAAACAAAAACAAAAACAAAACAAAACAAAAAAAACAGAAGAGCTCAGGGAACCTGGGGCCATTCATGGATGCTACAAAAACCAGGGAATAGCATGGCAATATCTCTGGTGATGTTGGATGGGCCAGGCGGTGCCAGGGATTGAGCTCAGTCATTCACATTCTAGCCAGGTGTTCTGCCACTTGCGCTGTTTCTTCAACTTAGATAAATTAACATTTATTTAGTTTGGGGGCCACACCTGGGGTTCTCAGGCCTTTTGTTTGTTTGTTTGTTTGTTTTGGGTACTCCCGGCAGTGCTCAGGGGTTACTCCTGGCTCCATGCTCAGAAATTGCTCCTGGCAGGCACAGGGGACCATATGGGGCACCGGGATTTGAACCGATGACCTTTTGCATAAAAGACAAACGCCTTACCTCCATGCTATCTCCCAGGCCCCGGGTTCTCAGGTCTTATTCCTAGGGGCTTTGTGAATCATATGGGGTTCCAGGGATTGAACCCCAGTTGGCCACAGATAAGTGCCTTATTTGTAACATTCTTGGCCTCTTAAAATCAATATTTAAAAAGTTATTCTGAAAGACTGTGGGAATTTGACTCAGTGATAGAGTTGCATGCATTTCAATTTGAGATTCTAGGTTTAATTACTAATACTACAATAAAAACTTATTCTAAGACTTTGGTCTTAAGGATACTATTTCAAGTAATTCTAATTATGTAACCAGGATTCTTTAGCAGGCTTAAGAGAAATGGGGCTAATAGAACCAAAGTAGAATTCCATATTATCTCTTCTTAAGTTCATTCATGTGAGTTTGATCTTATGGTCAGAATGATACTAATCAAGAAATGGAAGAGAAATGGAAATATTGAGTCCAGATGTATTATATTTCTCCCTCTTGGATCTCAAGTGATAAAGAATAAGTGGTAAAGCTCTTGGGCCCGGGAGATAGCATGGA
>PVKC010041732.1:0-12092 GCA_004027635.1 Crocidura indochinensis
TACATGTCCTACAAATAATTGAAAATATCTGGTTTATATTATTAGTTTATACTATTCTTATTTAGCTTACTCTCTGTAATTTCCTTCAGTTCTATTTATGTTGCTGCATATGATCATATTTTATATTGCACTTGAGTTGTAGTTCACTGCGAATAAATATGAACAACATTTTTTAGTCTTGTTGTGGGCGGACATACCTAGTGCTGCTCCAGAGCCACCAGGATTACATCCAGCTGTGCTCATAGAATGCCATAAGTACAGGTTTTGCATCCAGGGACTGATATATGCATGGCATTTTCTCTAAGCAACATCTGTGCCCTGTACCACACTTATTTATCTAATCATTGGGTCTTAGGTACATACATTCTTTTATACTTGTGAGTATCTTGTAAATTGGCCTACAAAGAATTAAAAGTACATATGGCTTTTATAGTACCATATTTTATATTCTAGAAGATAAATTCCTGCCTTATATGGTAGATCTATTTCTAATGTTTTGAGAAAAGTCCAGACTGTTTTGCAAAGGACTGTAGGCATTATTACCATAGTGGAAAATATTTCATTTTTCCGGACATCTTTAAAATCTTCTGTTTCTTATGTTTTTGATAATAGTCATTCTCATTGCAGTTTTTATTTACATTTTCATTATTATAAGTGATAATGGAATTCCTATTTTTATAAATATGGTAGCATGGTTTGTGATAATGTAAATCTCTACGTTTTAAACAAAAATATCACCACAATACACTGAGCACCAAAGTGCTAGAATTACTTCAGCTCTCTCCATGGATGTCTTCTATTCTGTCCCCTCACTTCTTATTTGGTAACTTAATTTCGGGTTTCAAAGTCTACAGGTTTTATTCATTGGATATTGTCTATTTCATTGCTTTGTTTCTTCATAAATTACATATGAATGGAATCATTAATATTTTTCTCTAGACTATTTCATTGAACACAATACACTCTAATTACAAAATGCAATGCTTCATGTTCTCTTAGAGCTGAGTAATTTACACTAGTGAACTTATAAATATATGAAATTGTCACACATCAAATAATTTCTTTACCAATTCCATTGTTACTTGCCACTTAAGTTGTTTTCAGTTCTTGGCTATTGAAAATAGACCTGCAATGAACTTTTATATACAGATAATTTAACATTTTTATGTATCTTTTTGAATTTTTCTGTTATTGAGATAGATGCTAAGGGTTAGAAGTACTGGATTGTTTCAAAGTTCTAAATTTATTTTTGTACTTGGCTCTATCAGTTTTCATAAAGGATGAAGCAGATTACAATATCTCTAACAGTATCAAGAGGGTTCTTTTATTGCAGACTTGCTAACACTGAATATTACTGTATCTTTGATACAGTCCGTTTTTTACTGCTGAGCAAACATCTCAGTCATTTTGATTTCCCAAATAATCTGTGATGACAAGCAATTTTTCATATGACTGTTTGCTCTCTGTATGTATTATTTTAGGAGTTCAAGTTCTGCTTTTTAACCAGTTTTAAAACATTTCTTGTAATTGTTTAAAGTAAAACCTGGTATTATTTGGAGATTTTGAGAAAGGGAAGGTAAAGAAAATGAAATAGAGAGGGCTAGAGTGATCATACCATGGGTATGTTTTATGCCTTTGGGTAAGGCAAATCCAGATTGGATCTCCAACATCTTCAGTGATGTCCCGAACACCACCAAGAGTAATTCCTAAATGCAGAACCAGGAATATCCCCTAAGCATTAAAAAGAGCACGCGTACACATCTCAGCATAAAATTAAGAAAGTACACATCTCAAGAAGGTAGATGCTGACAACATACGCATGGGCAATATGCATGGCTTATAACATATTGTGGTTTTGTGACTATTTTATATGTATTAGTATACTTTAGTCAAAATTTAGGGGGCAAATATTTCTTTCTAATTTATCAATAGAATGTTTTTTGTTTTTTTTTTCATAGCTTCTTTTGTTTTACAGAAATATTTTAATTTGAGATAACCCATTTTGGTCTCTTTTCTGTTCTGTCATTGGAATCAAATAATTGAATATAACACTGAACTCTATGGAAATTTCTGCCTATGATTTCCTCAGTGGTTGTGTATTTTTGTCTAGCATTGATATCTATACTTTATTTTAAATTATATTTTGTATGGTTTGATATAAGGGTACATATGACTAACGAGATTTTCTAACATAATTTATTTTGCCCTTGGCCTTTATGGTATAAATAACTGCTAATATATCACAATATTTACTTTAGGGTTCTTTATCTTATCCCAATTATGTGGCTAGTCTTTTATTTCAGTGTCACATTTTATTGATTACTACAGATTTATAGTATAGTTGAAATTCAAAGAATGTAATGCTGCCCAATTTGGTTTTTCCTCAATATTTCTTTGTAATTTGGGAGGTACTTTATGATCCCATGGAAAGTTTAGTAGTTTTCTTTAATTATTGAAGGTTTTCAAACATTGAGTACTTTTTGTATATATATTTTGTCAATCTGCATGTCCATTAGGTCTATGGAGTGCTTATGACCAACTTTAATTTTATTGTTTATTTATTATTGGTGCTTTTTGTTTTTGAATTTATCTGTGCAAATATAGTCTCCATTTCAGTATGACATAATTGCATTTTAATGATAATATGTTTTAGTGTTCAAAAGCTTTTTAGTTTGCTGCATCTGATTTTATTCTTGCTTTTCTTTGCCTTGATTTTATTAACGAATATCTGATGTCATTGCATTATCTTATTAGAATGGAAAATATTTTACATAAGAATTTTTCTTCATGTATTGCTATGTTTAACCAGAAAAATCATGCTTGGATACCTTAATAAACTTCAGCTTTCACCATGCAACATGGGGGTTGAATTTGTGATGAGAACATGTGTGTTATGATCTGACATACCTATAATTCCCTCCTTCTATATTACCAGTAAGGATATTGCTTCAAAATCACTAATCTATCTCATATTTTCACAACCACATTCTAATTTCCTATATTAATATTTTAACTTTAATTTTCCAATGCTTTCAAAAATTGTGTTCCTTATCCAAATGCCTATCCATTTTAACAGTTAGTCTAGTCAGAATAGTTGTTGATTTAAGAACTCCGTTCCTGGGTTTGAAGCAATAATACATCGGGTAGGACATTTGCCTTGCATGTGGCTGACCCAGGTTCAATCTCCGGAATCCCATGTGGTTCCCCAAGCATGCCAGGATTTATTCCTGAGCATAGAACAAGGAGTAACCCCTGAGTGCTGTCAGGTGTGACAGAACACCCCAGAAAAAGAAATTTGTTCCTATTTCATTTTGATAATCATAATTTGCATATTATTTTACCGGATGTGAAGTGTCATATGGCCAGTTTATTTAACTAAGTTTATCTTTCTTCTATATGCAATATTTCTATCAGCTAGCTCTTCTTATATGGATATACATTTAAATAATAGGAAAAGAGTCGCCATTTCTAGATTTTTTACACTAAAATTTTTAGGGAGGGCATGAGAACGTAAGAGTTCTCCTTCTTTATAAAAATGACTAATTATATGAAGGAACAAATATGGGCAGAAGAAATGTGATAAAATATTTCAAAGCTAAATATATTATGGAGTTTAAAGGATAGGTATTATTCTAAAGTTTGAGTCAAAATATCCTAGGATAAATATTAAGAAAATATATTTTTCTTTTTGTGGTTGAGTACTTACATTGTTCAGATCTTGGAAAGTATGAAAATGCTAAAATGAACATATATCTTTAATTTAGTCCTTATGTAACACTAGGAGATATACAAAGCTGAAGTACAGGATCATATTGAAGTTTAAATTTGAATTTTGGAGAAATCAGCATATAGATTTCCATCGAAAATGAATAGAATTAGAGCCACAGTGGGCAGCTAAATTTATATTTCTTCATATCCCTGCCAGTTCTTAAAGTTTCAGCTTTTCAGATACAGGTCATTCTCATTGGTGAGAGATATGGTCTCTATGTTTCTTCAATTTTCATTTCCACAACAGTGATTATGCTAATTTTATCATGTGTTTGTTTGCTATATGTGAGCCTTCCCTATTTTTGGGGGGGGGGGCACACCAGTGGTGCTCAGGGGATACTCGTGGCTCTGCGCTCAGAAATTGCTCCTGGCAGGCTCGGGGGAATATATGAAATGCCAAGAATCACACCCTTGCCCATAAAGTGTCTGCAGCATTCAAGGTAAATGCCCAACCACTGTGCTTTCACTCCTGTCCCATGTATATGCCTGCTTTTGAGAAGTGTTTATTATTATTTTCTTTCTATTTTTGTTTTATTTCCTAGTTCAATTTTGTGAGCACTTCTTATAGTTGGATGTTCTTTAGCGCATAAACAGTGAGCATAAGTTTCTTACATTCAGAAAAATGTCTTTAAAATAAAGATGTCACTATTTTAACATTATGGTTTCTTCCATAGTGCAGATAGAAGCTTTACAAAGATTGAGTCTCGTTTATTGCTTAATTAATGAATTCTTACCAAGGGAGTTGAAACACTAAAGATAACATTTTGTTTGTTTGTTCGTTTGGAAGTCCATACCAGGTGTTACTTTTGGCTCTACTCTCACAAATTGACCCTGTAAGGCTCGGGGTTCCGGATGGGAACCCTGGGTTGACAAGGTGCAAGGTAAACTCCCTAGATGTTATACCATAGCCCCAATTCCTAAAGATAACTTGGAAGTCATTATCAGAGTGTTTTACCTAGCATTTATTGGGATATAATATAAATGTCTTTAATTACTTTGAGTTTTCTGCCTAGTGTATGATAATGGTTTAATTTCATTATTTTAAACATAGATAATCAATTTTCTAATCATCATTAATTGAAGAGGTCTTTCTCTTGGCTACTTTGTCATAAATGTAGTACCCATATATATGAAAATGTACTTCTACATTATCAATTCTACTACTTAGTGTTTATTTACTCTCAATACTTCACTGTTCTGAATAAATTTTAAAGTTGGAGAATGTGATACTAGAAAACTTTAGTAACAGGTAACAATAGTCTCATAGAAGCTATTTGAAGCAATCGCTATTTCTTCAAACTTCAGGGGACCTTAAAAATAGATATTGTCGGGGCCCAGGAGATAGCATGGAGGTAAGGCGTTTGCCTTTCATGCAAAAGGTCATTGGTTCGAATCCCAGTGCCCCATATGGTCCCCCATGCCTGCCAGGAGCAATTTCTGAGCATGGAGCCAGGAGTAACCCCTGAGCACAGCCGGGTGTGACCCAAAAACCAAAAAAAAAAATAGATATTGTCTTTCAACATTAGCTAGAACTCACTCACTAGTACTCCCATTTGTTCTTGGGGATCTTTATAGGGAAGGAGTTTTTTTATAACTATTTAAATTCCTTGCTTACTGTTGGTCTTTTTTGATTTTCTGTTTTCTCCCGAGTCAGTTTGTGATGTTGTATAATTATACAAATGTGTTTATTTATCCTAGATTTTCGATTTTAGTGGTTCAATGTTGTGCATAGCAGTGGCATGTAATATTTGGTTCTTATGTATTATGTGTTGTAATTTCTCCCTCTTCATTTGTGACTCAATTTTTAGGGTTTTTACAGTATTTTAGAACAGCCAATGGTGCTTGGGGATTATTCATAACTCTGTACTATTAGTGGGATGCAAGAACTATATAGGGTGCAGAGGATTGAACCTGGGTCAGCTGCATGTAAGTCAAGAATACCCACTGTATTATTACTCAAGTTTCAGTTTTCACATTTGTTCTTCATGAGTCTATCAAAAGTTTTATATATTCTTCATGTCATTTAATAGAATTTTTTCTTGATTTCATTGAACTTTCATATTGCCTTTATTAACTTACATTTTATTTATATTCTCTACTATTATTATAATATGATTACTATTTTATATAGTTTCTTTTTCTAATATTGGGTTTAATTTTCTCTACTTTAGATATAAAGTTAGATGGTTGATTGAAGTCTTATCTTGTTTCCTATCATAAGCTTTACTTTTCCAAGTTTTCCTGCTATTATTATTTTTGTTGTGTTATAGGTATTTTAATAACCTGTGTTATTAAACTGTTATATCACTGAAGTTTTTTTTCCTGATCCATTTCAGTGCCTTTTAGACTGATTGGTAAGTTCAGTACATTATGTTATAGAAATTAGTAACTTAAAATAATTTGTTGTCATAATTTTATAATTATTATGTACAGTATGTCTTTGTTATTTTATTTTATCCATTTGTTTTTTCATAACTGTTAGCAATGTAATGCTGGTGTTTATTTGATTATGATGTCTCTTCAATTTTTGTCTTGCAATTACCATACATTTTTACCTCTAAAGTTAATTTTACATCTTATTTGAGATTAAATGCAAGAAACCATGATTGTCAAGTTTATTTTTGATCATTTATTATTCCTTTTATATTTCAAACACAAAATCCCACTGAGCGCTTTTTCTACTTTTTGTGGATGACTCTACAGGATTTCTCACAGAACTCTTTTAATGATCATTATCCCCATGAGTAATGGAGATTATGCTATGAATAATTGGAATATTCTCTTTTTTGGGAAAAAAATCAGTATCCTTTATGAGTTTAAATGATATCTTATATAAGTATTCTTGAGTGTAATTTTTTTCTCTTTAATATTGAATATATCAACATTACCTTCTATTTTTTATTGTTTTGTTTGAGAGATGTATTGTGAGTTTTATGGGAACCCCATTATATGTATCTTTGCTTTTTTCATAATGTGTTTAGTATTCTCTCTTTCTTTGACATTTAACATTTTAATTTTGGTGTTTATTTTGTTTACTTTATTATGGATTCTTTGAGCATCCTAGATCCGGGTATATGTCTACTTAGTCATAGTGGCGAAATTCATATCTATTAACTTCAACTACTATTTTTTCTCTTTACTTTTTTTTAAATTTGTGCAATGCAAATAGTTTTCTCTTGATAATGTTCCATATATTTCTTATTTCATTTATTATTTCAGGTTTTATTAAGACACCATAAGGCTTCTCATAATAGTTTCAGGCATGAAATGTTCGAACACTGCTGGGAAATAATAACTTAATAATAATAATATGGTTGGGATAGTCTCCTGTGCAAAATAACTCAGGTTTTTCAATATGTCCAGGAAATAATACAATGAATTACTGGAAAGAAAAAATGTGCATAGGAGATACTAGACTATGACAGGTTAGAGCATTTTAGATGTAGAGTGTTGCATAAGAAAAATAGAATAGAAAATTGTCCTGACTTCACTCTACTTTCTGATTGTCTGCTTAATTGCTGAGGTAGAATATCCAAGCCTCTGCTCTTCATGTTACAGACAGAATTTCTTGTGCCTAGTAAATGTCCTCAGTATTTCTGTCAACTTAAACATACCTCAGATGTTCAGAGCCCAGGTAGGGGAACACCACTGTATTAACTGTATTGAATAAGTGATAAACATGTGAGTTCACTGATGAATGTTCAGGCAACACTAAAGCTAGGAGCATTTTTTCTGTCTGTCTCTGATGTTTTTCTCATTCTCCTTGATCAACCCCTGCTGAATTGAAGTTGAAAGTGTCAATATGATTGACTTTAGACAAAACACAAACAAACCAGTAACTTCCATGCACCAAGGTTCCCTCACAAACCTCTGTCTATCTCATGACAGGAGATTTTTTAAAACTTTATTATTTTAGTTTTGCTCTCATGATTGCCATATTACTGACTCTGTGGTTCATATATGTATTATATATTTATATTCCTAAGTCTATATCAATATATCTATGTATAGCACCTATACATCCACACCTCTCCTCTTCACTACTAATGTCCCAATGCATCTGACCCTTTTATTCACAATCCATATCTTGTTCTCATCTCCTCATTTTTCCTTCTTATTCTTCTTTTTTAAAGAAAGAATCTATATCTTCCTTATTTTATCTATAATAAAGTATATACTATGTAATAATATTATCATATATCATGCATATATAAATAAATATCTATATACATCTTATAATTATAACTATACAAATAAATTATATATCATAATATTATATATAAAATTTTATGTAAACATATATTTATATGTAATATATTTATATAGTTTTATAGATCATTATATTTAATATAATTAAATAATGTAATTATCATATCTACAATCCAGGGTAATATAGGTATCCTCCCTTTGATGCCTTACATTCCTTTACCCTGTTGTACTATACTACTAATAAGTAAAAATTATTTGGTTTTTGCACTTCTAGATTACTTCACTTACCATGATCACCATTCCCATACAGTTTGCAGAAAACTGCATGAGTTTAATTCATTTCACCTGAATAATATTCTATTATGTTTATCTACCACATCTTCATTAGTCTATAATCAATTTTTGGATAACTGGATTTATTTCATATCCTGATTTTGTACTATTTACTAAGTGAACATATTATGAAAATACTGTTTTTCTTGATGATTTCCCATTAATTTCTTATTCAATAAATTATTTCTTCTACTATCATTGACTATTTCGTCTTCCTTAACCTTGTACTCACTGATTTTTCTTTAGTACCATTTGTGCTATTGATCCAAAGCAAGCAGGAAGGTAAGTCACTACTAAGAAAATGAGATCTTGGGATGTAATAAAAGTCCTTGGCATGTAATAAAACCAAGAGAAGAGATTTGAAGAAATCTCTTTTACTAGACCAGCATTACTGTTAGGACCCATCTTATGGACATAAGCCTGATAAGACCTTTACCTGATAGTACTACAGGCCCAAAGAGCAATGGTCTCTTTACATAATGAAGCTCCAACAGGCATAAAAGCTAAGAAAGGAATGCTAAGAATGCCATCATTTGTATCGAATTCTTTCTATTACCTTAACAACTGCCTCTCTCAAAAATTTAAAACAAAATAACTACTCTTCCTTAGGTAATTACCTTAGCAACTGACTTTTACATAGATAGAAAGGCCTCGTGAGTGAAAACCGGCTATCATTGGTAACTGGCTGAAAGACAGATCCTTTGTCTGTGAAGTCAAGTTAGAGGAATCTGCCTCTGCTGTGAGATTACCAATTGGGAGATACTGAGGGACCTATTGCCTGTGTGTTTCTCTACTGTTTTGTCTCCTAAACCTCTCCTGAGTGGGCTAGGAAGGGCCCAGCAAAATTGCTCTCCAAGAGGCTACAGAAGAACATGCATGCTCTTTTTAATGAATGAAACCCAACATAACATGCAGAAAAAAGTCACACTACAAGAGTGAAAATAGGGAAACCTCGCAGGCAAACACCATGCACAGAGAATGAAGATGATAGCTCTGATGACCCAAAAATACCACCCATTTGATTAATCTCTCAGATAAGGAGTTTCGAAAAGAAATATGGAGGATCCTTATGAAAATCAAAGAAAAAATAGCTCTAGCTGAACAGAACACAAAGACAGAAATCAGAAAACTCCAAACTGAAATAAGAGATCTGAAAAACGTGGTAGCCGAACTGAAAAACTCAATAGGAAACCTCTCCACAGAGTAACAGAAGCCGAGAACAGAATCAGTGAACTGGAAGACAAAAGGCAGAACTCAATACAGCAGAAGGGATTGGAAAAGAACCTTAAAGCAAATGATCAGACAATGAAAATACTACTTAAAGAATGTGAACAGATAAAAATAGAAGTATTTGAAAAACTCAACAGAAACAAAATAAGAATCATTGGAGTCCGAAAAGCCCAGGAAGGGTATGCCCAGGAAGAATCAACAATCTAAAACATCATCACAGAGAAACTATCAGAGCTAAAGAATGCATGCAATCAAATCCTGCATGCCAAAGAATACCAGCTTATAGAGTTCCAAAGAAATACACCCCAAGACACATCCTAGGCACAAAGACAAATCATACAGATAGAGATAGAATACTGAAAACAGCAATATCAAAAAGGGAAATTACATTCAATAGAGTATCCCTAAGATTTACAGCAGACATTTCACAAGAAACTCTCCAGGCCAGAAGACAGTGGTGGGATATTGTGACAAGGCTGAATGAAATGGAGGCTTCACGTAGAATACTACACCCAGCCGGACATACGTTCAGGTTTGATGGAAGGATGAATAACTTCATGGAGGAGCAACAGCTCAGAAACATTACAGATGCAAAACCAGTCTTAAAGAAAAAATAGAAAGGTCTACTTTAAGACAAGACAGACCAAAAGACACGCCAATCTTATACACAAAGATGACATTAAATCCTATGACATCAGCTCCCTCAATGTCAATGGAATAAATGCCCCAATAAGAGACACAGAATGGCTAAATGAAACAAAAAGACGATTCCAACCTTCTGCTACCTACAAGAAACATACCTGAATAGCCAGAACAAACATAGACTCAAAATCAAAGGCTGGAGGAAAATCACCCAAGAAAATAACAACCTTAAAGTTGGGGTGGCCAGATTAATATCAGACAGCACAAACTTTAGACTCAGAAAAGTTGCAAGGGACAAAGATGGACACCTCATACAAATCAAGGGATATGTGAAACTGGAAGAAATCACACTACTAAATATATATGCACCCAATGAGAGACCAGGAAATAATCTAATACAATTATTGGCAAATTTGAAAGAGGGCATCAATAATAACACAATAATTTGGGAGACCTCAACATGGCTATGTCAACACTTGACGGGTCAGCCTATCTGAAACCCAACAAAAATATATTAGCCTGAAAAGAGAAATGAAAGAAAGAGGCCTAATGGATATATATAGGACACTTCATCCCCAGAAACCTGGATGCACATTCTTCTCCAATGTACATGGGACATTCTCCAGGATAGACCACATTTTGGCACATAAAACATACCTCCATAAAATCAAGAACATAGAAATTGTGCAGGCTACCTTCACTGACCAAAAAGTGCTGAAATCAGATGTTAACTACAAAGGGACACAGAAAAAGAACCTTAAAAAATGAAAGTTAAACAGTCTACTTCTGGGGCCCGGGAGATAGCATGGAGGTAAGGCGTTTGCCTTTCATGCAAAAGGTCATCGGTTCGAATCCCTGTGCCCCATATGGTCCCCCGTGCCTGCCAGGAGCAATTTCTGAGCATGGAGCCAGGAGTAACCCCTGAGTGCTGCCGGGTGGGACCCAAAAACCCCAAAAAAAAACAGTCTACTTCTAAACAACCAGTGGGTCCAAGATGAAACCAAAGAGGAAATCAAAACTTGCCTGGAAACAAAAGAGAATGAAGACACAAACTATCAGAATCTATGTGACACAGCAAAAGCAGTACTGAGAGGAAAAATTATAGCTTTGCAAGCACACATCAGGAAGGAAGGAAGAAGGGGGCATACCTGAATAGCTAAATGACACAGTTCATAAAATTAGAAAATGACCAATAAAAGGAACCAAAAATAGGGAGACAGAAGGTAATAACAAAGCTTAGAGCAGAAATAAATGAAATGGAAAGCCAAAAAACAATTGAAAGATTAACGAAAATAGAAGTTGGTTCTTTGAAAAACTAAACAAGATTGATAGACCATTGGCAAAACTCAAAAAGAAAGAGAGAGAAAATTGATAATCCATATTAGAAATGAAAAGGGGGAGATCACTACAGATATTGTAGAGATTCAAAGGGTAATCAGAGACTGATTTGAGAAACTCTGTGCCACCAAATATGAGAACCTGGAAGAAAAGGTTAAATTATTAGACTCTTACAACCTTCCACGGTTGATTAAGGAAGGTGTAGCATATCTAAACACTCATATCACCATTGAGGTAATTAAAACTGTAATCAAAGGTCTGCTCAAAAAAAAGCCCAGGCCTAGATGGATTTAATAATGACTTCTTTCAAACCTTTCAAGAGTAACTAATACCAACACTGACCAGGCTCTTTCATAAAATTGCTAAAGAAACTGTGGTACATATACACAATGGAATATTATGCAGCTGTCAGGAGAGATGAAGTCATGAAATTTTCCTACACATGGATGTACATGGAATCTATCATGCTCAGTGAAATAAGTCAGAGAGAGAGAGAGAAAAACCCAGAATGGTATCACTCATCGTTGGGTTTCAAGGAGAAGGAAAGACATTCCTGCAACAATAATAATTTT
>PVKC010041733.1:0-12091 GCA_004027635.1 Crocidura indochinensis
TAAAAATAAAATAAAAATAAAAACAGGTGTATTAAGATAAAGAGAAAGAATGAAGTATTATAACATACTCCATGATTCTAAATCCAAATATTTTGTTTTTACTTGGATAATAGAGCCTGAATTAGCCATAGAACATACAATTTTACTTGTGTGTCTTTTTTTTTTACCCATATAACTGTGGAAGAAATTACATTGGAATTTATATTATCATTGCATTATTACTTAAATGAAACATAACTTGTACTTAATCAAGAAATAATTGACAGAACAGTAGCTGGGGTGGTAATACAGTTGGTAATGCCTCTCTTGCATGCAGCTGATTCCTATTTGATCCCTATCAATCAGCATGATCTCTTGAGCCTTGATAGCCTCTATAATAGCTCCTGAGTCTCTCTGAGAGAAGAGCCAGAAGGTAAAAGTAAATCCTGAGGGAGGAGAGAAATGGAAGGAAAAAAGGAAGGAAGGAAGGAAGGAAGGAAGGAAGGAAGGAAGGAAGGAAGGAAGGAAGGAAGGAAAAGGAAAGAAGGAAAGGAAAGAAAGAAAAGGAAATTAAGGAAGGAAAGGAAAGAAGCAAAAGGAAGGAAGGCAAAGGAAGGAAGGAAGGAAGGAAAGAAGGAAAAGAAGAGAAACTTTAAAATATAGAAACAATATCTAGCAAACTATGCAAATAACAATATTGATTTTAAATTATCAAAGGTTTATAAACCTGAATCTATAATATTGATACATCATGTCACAACCATGAATTTATTCACTCATACAAAATAAAATTTACTTTAAAAATATGATTACTAAGACATTTTATCTTTCAAAAACAGTGGTGAGAATTATTATTTTTTTTTGTTTTGTTTTGTTTGGGGGTTACACCTGGTGGTACTCGGGGTTTAATATAGTAATCACTCCTGGAAATCTCAGAAGAACATACAGACTGTGAAAAATCGAACCTTGAGCAGCTACATGCGAGATAAATGCCCTACCTGCTGTATTATTGCTCTACCCCGGAATTATTAACTTTTATGTTTGTAATAATGGTTGTGTGTGATGGTTGAGAATCTTATGCAGAGTAGGTAGAAATGAAAAGTTGCTTATCACTCCTTTCTCATTGGCAATTCTGGCTTCCTTGCAGCAGTCACCTTTCACTTGAGTACATTCACAGAGAAAGCAACGCTAATTGCCTTTAGTATTAAGAACAGTATCATTGGTATCCCTTCGGAATTGTAAATGAGTTTAAAACCATTTGAAAATTGAAAGATCCATTGTAGTTTATAGCAAATCAATGATTCCTAAAAGTGCTTGGTATTCAGATAACACGAGTTAAAATGTGCATATTTATCATACATTGAAGACTATAGATTTTTTTCTATCCTGTTCTAGTGACTTTGTACTAGTTGCAACATTTTGTATGCTCTAAGGCAGATTCTTTACCAAAACACGAATGTTACTATGGGAATTTATTTTTTTGCAAATTTGTAAATGTTTTTTGCCACTACAATCATACGTGTGAGACTTTGAGGTATTAAAGTCACCTCAGTCAACAAAAGTTAAGTCACTGGAAACAATGGATTCACATGCTGCCCCCAAAAAGAATGCAGAAATTTATTTCACAGGGCATTTTTAGTATCATTATGCCAACAAGTCCTTGTTTGCTCTTTTCACAATCGAATGCTTCGAAGAACATTTTTCTCTCTAAGCAAAGGGATTACAATGTATAGCATAGAAATTTTGTACATGTATTGTTGATCTATAAGCCGGTTGCCAACAGGCTATGTGAAAAAATTCAATTTTGTGACTTTAGGATCAATTCTGGAATACTTGTGATAAAAACTTCTGGGAAGTTTGTGGTAATTTGTCCTCAAAAAAATAGTAAACAGAAAGCAAATTGGCAGGTGGAGATTTTTAACCCAAAATGTCTGGGTTGCAGCACAATAAACTGAATTTCATCCGGGAGAATTTCTTTTGATTTTTTTTTCAAATTTTCTTTAAATATGAATTTTTTTTCATGATAAAGAATAAAATGTGCATTTTATGGAAATTATGAGAATTGAGTCTTTGGAAATTGTTGTTTTAGATTTGGCTTAATATGTGAAAATACCCCTATTACAAAAACATAAGGTGGGTTCCATAAAACAACTTTGGATATATTAGTTTTGACACTGTTCTTTTAAACTTTTATAATACTTCTAAAAATTGTACTGTGATAGCATAAGTAATAAAATTGCAGTGGTGTCCTTTGAGATGACAAAAATTTAAAACCCAGCAGTAATTTTTTTGATTTAGACTATTTGTTTAATAAAAGATGATAAAATGTAGTTAGAAAGTTAAAAAAAATTGTCATTCATCATGGGATTTCTGTTAAAGACTCTAATTATAATATCAATCCAACAAAAAATGTTTTTCCCTAACATTATGAGCTTATTTCACTCTGTGAAATGTGTTAGCATAAGGGGAGATTTTGCATATGAAATAAAATACTCTCTTATTTGGGGGAAGAATTTCATAAATAGTTTTGTCATTAGCCACTGAGGCAAAAAAAAAAAATAGAACATATTTCCCCTACCCAAAATACTGAAAAAATTTAAAAGATGCATTTCTTGGTATCACCAAACATTTATTCATAAATTTTGCTTTTCTGTGGAATTTGATTGGAGGCTAAATAAATTAAAAATTGTTTTACTAAAGATAAATTAGGGCTGTTATAGGGAACAGAGATTCTATAGAGGAGTCTCGTTTATTAAGGAATCAAGGATATGGTAATAACACAAAACTAAAAGAAAAATTGTAGTGATAGCATACTTAATATACAAAAATTGTTAGTTAAGGCTTTCACCAATTTGATCCTTTTTTATTTTATTTTCCTTATACATTCCCACAGATCAGCAGACACAAATACAACCACAGATCAGCACACACACACATGCATACATATGCGTGCATATCCAATAATAAATTACAATCTTTACATATGAAGTCTAATGGAACAGCAAACTCCAAGAAATGGTAAAAT
Source organism: Crocidura indochinensis (assembly GCA_004027635.1). Lineage (NCBI taxonomy): Eukaryota > Metazoa > Chordata > Mammalia > Eulipotyphla > Soricidae > Crocidura > Crocidura indochinensis. Next base: position 3,005 of record PVKC010041733.1, read on the forward strand.
ATTCATATAAATTTGAATTTGTTTAAGTAAGTAGAAGTAGAAAATTTCAAATACTGCCAAGAGAAGGATCAGAGAGGAATGTATGTCCCACAAAATACTTTCTCTTAAGAATGTGATGAAGGGGGCCCGGGAGATAGCATGGAGGTAAGGCATTTGCCTTTCATGCAAAGGTCATCGGTTCGAATCCCGGTGCCCCATATGGTCCCCCGTGCCTGCCAGGAGCAATTTCTGAGCATGGAGCCAGGAGTAACTCCTGAGCACTGCTGGGTGTGACCCAAAAACCAAAAAAAAAAAAGAATGTGATGAAGAATAGTCAGAATACTCTGAGCCTCACTCAATCTTCTTGCCTCAGTATGCTTGTACTTCCAATCAGCAAGTAGGATTTTGTTTGCGTTAAATATCAGTTTGTCTTATCAAGTCAAGCCTATTTTTAAAATACTGTCAAAGAAGCATAAGGTGCTTTGCTGGAATTAAATAAATATGTGCCCAATGCAAATAATACCAAACTAACATTTTGCAGCTGGTTTGGAAATTGATTAGCACCAGACCTACTTTGCAAAATAATAAAATAAAAACAAGAATTATAGATAGTAAGCAATTCTACCAATGAATGTATATATTTAATAGAGCAGATGGATTGAAAAAACTCAGTTATCTAGATTCGAGTTCCAACATTTTTCATCACTATATCACACTGCTATCTCAGTTATCCACAGCATACCACATGGGAGCTCACACATTTCAGGTAAGACTATTAAAAATATTGTTATTCTCATTTCTGAGTGATGACTAGAAGACAATTCTATACAAGTAGCTTTTTACATAATGGTATATGTGCCACATTTCAGATTTTTTAAACAAAAAATGCTACCGCAAAATATATTACTGTTGGTATTAGCATTGTTATTTAGTAACCTATAATAACTGTACTAGCTACAAACTTAAATTCACAGACTTGTAAAAGATTGGTTAGACATATTTTTTCGATCTTCCTCTCATAGAGCCTTCCTACCTTGATTACTATGCAAACAACAGAAACTGAACTTTTGGTTCTTTACATTTTTTTTAGCTATTGGACCATACCTCGTGGTACTCAATCTTTCTTGATTATTAACATTTGTTTGAACTATTATCATGAAGAGGGTCATATAACTGTCTCTGATCATAGTATATAAGTGTTCAATGTGGTAAATATTGGCAAAACAGAGTGGTGAAGAAAAACTTCCCTACTTTGGAATTGTAGGTCCTTGTCTATTGTTGACTAAAGAACTAAACTCGGTGGCTAATAAATGCCATGTCAGTCCCAGATCCTGGTACAGAAGGAAAAGAGAGATATCATAAATAGAAAGCAAAAAAAATTATTGTTTTTTGTTTTTTGGACCATAGCTGATGATCTTTTGGGGCTAACTTCAGTTGAATCTTGGGGCAATGCAGTGTCAGGTAAGCTTTCTGCATGAAAAGCATAATTCCAGTCTGCAAAGCTATCTCTGAAACCCCCAAAGAAATATTTATTGATGTGAAGAATTAGATTAATCTTTATTTATCAAAGGGATTAAAGACTCTATTATCTTTTTGTTGTTGTTGTTGTCACTTTGCTTTTGTTTTGAGGCCACACCTGGAAGTGCTCAGGGTTTACTCAGCTCTGCACTCAAGGATCACTCCTGTAGGCTCAGGGGACCATATGTATGGTGTGCTGGAAAAATTAAACTCCTCTTGTTTGCCTGCAAGTCAAACACTGTCTGCTTTACTATCACTCTGGCCCCAGACAAAATATCCTGTGATCTTAGGATGATATACATTTACATAGATGTGGTATTTCCCCTGCCCTGTCCAGTTTCCTTCTATCATTATCACAGTACTCCTACCTCTACTCTCCATTGTATTTATGCAGTAGTAGTAATGACAGGTCTCTGTTTTGACTCATGATTCCCAGGTTTTTCATTGTTTTTAAAAATAAAAATATTGAGTAATAAAGATGCCCAGACTCAGAGTTAGAAAATAGAAACATTTATTGAAAAACAGAAGAGAAAAGAAAAGAGTCTTATCTTCCTCAGTGAGGAAAAACTAGCTATAGAGCAAAAGTAAATATGGTCAATTTTGGGGTGAGAGAAGTAGGAAAACTTGGTCTGTGTTGTTTGTCAAGTGACAAGAAAACTGCAGAAAGATCAGGAATCGTGCAGAGAGGCTTGACCTGTTGTTTTTTGGGGCATCATCTTATGGTTATGCTATTTGCCTTTTATATTACAGCACTACACAGTGGAGAACCTGAACTCTGGGACAGAATTATATGGCCCTGGGAAAGTGCAGAAATTCCAGATATTTAAGGAGATCTTGTGAAGGAGGAGTTGTTAAGTTAAAGGAATAGTTAAAGTGGAAATGTTGGTCAGGGGAAACTGAGACTTTCTCTTTTAATATTTCTGATGCGTTTTTACAGCTAATCTACCTTTTGATTTGGCTCCAACATATTTAGACTAGGCTACACAAAGAATAAAGGACTTCACAAGCAAGGAAAGACTCCAGGCAACTTTCACAGCTACAGAAGTATCTTATCTACTACTATTGTACTGACAGATAAAGCCTCTCTCTCTCTCTCCTGAACCTTCTTTCAAAAGATTTAAAGGTGATTGTTGGAAATCTTGCTTTTGTCCACCTTTCCTTTTTGCTTTGACCAGCAGGAATTCACAGTCAACAGCAGAAGGTCACCTGCTGAGGGACTTTTCTTTCCCTGTTTAGAACCCAAGGAAAAAACACAGCAAATAGAAGACTATTGTGCATGAGGCAGTGAAAGCCCCAGGGTTCTGAAAACCTGTTTATTTATCTCTACACTGGAGAATTAACATTTGGAATATGAGTATAAACCTAAAGAGAGTGGCCATTTTAAAAAGGAACTGAAATTTCCTTGTTTCGAAAACCTGGATAATATATCTTTCCTCCTGTCAATCCATAAAAATATTTGTCTTGTTTTGAGGTCTTGCCTGGCTGTCCCAGTACTTACTACTTGCTATGTGCTCAAGGATCACTTTTGGTAGGTCTTAAAGGACTAGATGGAGTACTAGGTATTAAATCTAGGTATTGACTGCATGTAAATCCAGCAGGTTGCTTTGTTAGAATCTAAGATTTAGAATTACCTGTAACCTAAATGTTGATGTTAGAAGATGGCGTGCCTTTGCTTAGAAATAATAATAGAAATAACATTACTTTGGCTTCTGTGCAATGCTTGCTTAAGGAAGTCAAGTGTTGTAAACCTGACTTTACTGTGAGCCTAAGTGCAGCCATGATAGGCTGCAGTTTTAAGGTAGAAAGACTAGGCCCAGAAGAACAGCCAGCTCCTGGAACTGGGATAAATGCCAGCAAATACATCCATATAAGGCTAAACAGGGGCTGACAAGACCACATGACAACCACACCCTGGATCTGGCCTATGTACTACTTTAAATTTGAACCATTTTGGGGTTCCTCATTTTCTTAGGAAATGTTGGACCCCAACATGCTGGAATAAACTCCCTTGAATTTATTTACATTGCTGTCTGTCTCCCTGAATGTCTTTTGGGTGTCAGATCCTAAGTTCCAGACTCTCCAAGCTGTTTCTTCAGTCCCCTACCAATCTATACTTTAAGTAACTTAAGTAGCTAAAAGAGGATTATCATGAAATAACTTAAATAGAATCTTCCTATGGCTGTAGAATAGAACATTCAAAAATGAACCCTAAAGTTCACATTTAAGGTGTAGCTGAATTTGGTCAGTGTAACTACCTCATACTTGTAAGCATGTTTATTGGAAGGTGCAAAGAACTCCAGGTAACAAAATTCTAACATTTCTCCACCAATTCTTACTGACTATATTAGCACATAAGTGGATATTCCTGAGCACGTGAATTCTTGAGAATTATAGAAAATATTTGCATACAAAACTCAGAAGATTCAAAAGGGAGGTAATTGTGCAGTTTAAGAAAATGGGTGCCAGTCTCTTCTCAAATATGTAGGTCACTCCTTTACATGTAAAAAGCATCACTCCTCCTGTCCGTGGTACAATTCGTGTCTTATAAGACCTTCTGGGTCCTGTCCCATGTGGTCTATGCACCTCCAATATATGAAGATCATGTCTATCTCTACCTTACTACCTGTCCACTGCACACTTTCCTAGTATGAAATTCTGCCTCTGGGCTTGTCCAGGATTGAACCTCAACCGGTTGCCTGACTTCTTGTCTTAACTTTCCTTCAGTCTCCAGCCTGCCACCACAGGCTTGTGAGCAAGATCCCTGGCCAATTGTCATTGGCCTCTCGAAATTCTACCATCCTGTCCCAAATTTCCACAGTTCCTTGACTGTGTTATGTATTGTGTATATAAACATTTCAATGGAATTATTATGCTACTGACTCTACCCTGATCCGTGATTATGGTCTGAGCTGGAGGGGAAAGGCCTCATCCTCCATCCCTCAATCAGTCAACCCCATCAAGGGCAGTATTCCAACATTATGTATAGTATCTTGTATTTAGTATCTCTCCCTGTCTGAACATCCATATCCTGCCTGAAACTAAAATTCTTGGGCATCTGAATTCTATCTCTCTTCTGTCTGACTTGTTTTACAAGGCCTGCCTGTACTAGGTCATCTTCTTTACTAGGTTTGCAAGAATCCAGCTTGATCCTACAGTTAGCCTGGGATTATGCAGAGAATATGAGGGGTGGGGGAGAGAGAGACAGACAGACAGACAGAGACAGAGAGACAGAGTTTCATTGAAGTTAGTCTGCTTTTTCTCATAGTCTTTCTCTATGTGATGCCTCTTTGCCATGCTGCTATGTGCTGCCTAAATGCCATGTGCTTTTTTCTTCTCTCACATCCAAAGCCAGCACTCTTTCTTTATTATCTAGAACTCTGCCCACCAAAGTGGAGGAAGGCCCTGTAACCCAGGTGGGATTTTACATACCAAAAGAAGAGGTTAGGGAAACAGGAAGTTGGGGAAAGGGTTACAAGCCGACCCCTATGCCCCATGTCTGTTAAAGTGGTTACCAAGGGGGAGTGTGGAACAGTTCATATTCATCTCTGATATTTTCTTTTCTTTTTTTTTATTTTTGCCCTCCCCTCATCTCTGATATTTTCTATCTGGCCTTAGTTTCTGTGCTGGTGTCTCTACTCTAAGGACTTCTAGTTCCCTCTCCTCTACATCAATGGGCCTGAAATTCTGCATCACAATGATTGTGTGGATCAGGTTTCTAATGATCTTTTCCTCAAAGCACACATTACCAGAGACATCCTATCTTCTGCCTACAACAACCATAAAGTGGAATTAGAACTAACCTGGGACTTTACCAGGGAAAATTCCAAAAAAATATAATAATCAAAAAGGACTTCAGTACAATAAAGATTGGGAAAAAATACAATATAAAAATTTTTAGGATACCTGAACACTCTAAAGGAGTTAGAAACAGGAATATTGGAATATTAATGCGACAGTCCAAGAGATTATATGTCCAAAAAAGCCTGCATATTGACAAGTTCAAGAAAGCCCTAACAATCAGTGGAAAGCCCAAAGATTTATAATATGGTAACCAAACTTAGTTTTCTTATCAAAATCACAACACACACACACACACACCACACACACACACACACACACACACACACACACACACCTTTCTAAAAAACATGAGGTGCTCTCTATTTGTCCTTGCTTTTCTCAATATTCATGAGTATATTCCAAAATATAGAGTGGATATACTACAGAGAATTAATTTAGGGTCAGAAAGATTAATACAAAGGTTAAGGTGCAGGCAGGCAAGCAGTAAGAGAATGGAACCCTGAAGCAAAGAATTCTTGATGTAATGAATCCAAGAGACAGGATTTAGAAGAGTTACTTTATCTTCCACAGTAATGATCTTATCAACTCTTATCTAAGCACTGGAGGTGCCACTGTAGTTCCAGAGAAGATTGGCCCCTCTACCAGCAGGAACAAAGATCAGGAAATATATAAGAAGACCCATCCCAATGCTTCCCCCTCACAACCTCCCTAGCAACAGGACTCTTACCTCAGTAGACAGCCTCATCTGGGGCAGGTTGGGAGAAAAACCTATAAAAAACCTATAAAAGTCAACTTGGAACAAAGGAGCAGTGTATGTGTCGCCTGTGCATATGGTGCTTGAGCAAGGCATATTGACATATTTACATATTTCCTCCTAAGAGGTGTACTTCGGCACTTTCACACTGAGTTCTGTATCAGTACTCTCTGTGTCTCTGCAGAAGCTCACATTCCCACTTGAGTCCATTTCTTGTTACTCTTTATCTTTTCCTCTACCTTCCCCTTCTTCAGTACTTCCAAATAAAAGCTGTGTCATACTTCAACTGTTTTTCTCCTGAAATTCTTTGCTGTGAGGAAAGGCAATGGATTGAAAGACCTGGATTAGTGCTGGGTTTGAATTTGCATTTTTTTTCTAGAGTAAGCCCCACAAGTTCTAGGTCTCCCCAGCTTCTTCTTAGGGTGGCAGAGATGGTAGAGAGAAAGTGACAGATTCCCTTCTTGGAGCCTTATCACTTATTTTGCATATAATCAATTATGATTTGAAACACATGTGGTTCCTCAAGCATTTAAGTTTCAGAATTGACCCACAAACACAGAGCCAGCAATAAACCCTGTGACCCCTTATACATTGATAATCTCTAGTAAATATATATTTTTCTGATATGTAAGTGAAATATCAGGCAAAATCAAAATCTGTTCAGGTATAGTTGGCAAATGGAGTGTGCTTACTTATATGCCAGCCATTAAAGCAAACTAAAACATAATTTCAACCCTCTTCTGCCTTCCTTTTCCTCCCATTTTCTGGAAGTAAAATATTTATAAATGTATTTACTGTGTAAATCATAAATATAGCCCTAACTGCCTTTATCTGAAGCTTACATAAAGATAGTATTAGAGTTTTTCATCGTCAGTGATCAGTATTGTAGGAGATCATTTTTACAGAGATTACAGATTATATGATTGACTATTTGTCTTGACTATTGACTATTTGACTATTTGTTCTGTCTGAACATTTATGGCTCAGATCAATAAGATCAATTCCAAAGTTAACATTAATGCAAGTGAAATCTTTTTGTATTGAATTCGTTTGAGACCCTCACTAATGTATTCACATAGAAATGAGGAAATACATTGGCATTGCCGACTTGAATTGATATCGAAGGTGGATTGCCAGTGACTTATGTGAAGTGGGGAAGAAAGAGATAAAAACCTTGAGAAGGAAATATGCCCTTTTCTCTCTATGCACCTCTGTTACCGTTGCACTATTTGGAAGATCTATTCCAGGGGTGGGAAAGTTTGGAAACAGTTTTGAAAACTGGGTTAGTTTGCTTTTAAGCAGCTGCATGGCACACATGTTAATGCACTACCAGTCCCACGAGGCTGCAGTCAAACTCTACTTCAAGTTTTCTTGTAGTTTGTGGCATTGGAGTTGATATCTATCATCTTTTTCCTTGAGAAAATCCAGACTGGAGAGGACATTGCTTTTTGTAGGAAAGTCAAGTCAGCCCTAGACTTTACCCTGGTTGCTCTGGTCCATAGTTCTAACATATTTTTAAAAAACACATATATGACATATCATAATATATAATATATAACATATACAATATTACATATGTAACAGTCTTTATCAACAGTAAAGAATTTCAGAAGAGATGAGCAATGAAATAAAAACAGCTTTTATTGTGAATTTCTGAGAAAGGGGAGTGAGAGGAAGTGAGAATGAGAGTGTTAACATGTTTAATATTAATTATGTTTAAGAAGGAACATGGGGGCCTGGAGAGATAGCATATCGGCGTTTGCCTTGCAAGCAGCAGATCCAGGACCAAAGGTGGTTGGTTCGAATCCCGGTGTCCCATATGGTCCCCCGTGCCTGCAATTTCAGAGCAGACAGCCAGGAGTTATCCCTGAGCACTGCCGGGTGTGGTCCCACCCCCCCCCCCCAATAAAAGAAGGAACATGGGTTTCTCCAAAGGTGGAAAAAGCTCCAGTACGTATCCCAGCATTAAACATCTCAAAAGTGGAGATACAGCCAGCTTGTATGTATAAGCTCTATATGTGTGGGCTGTCAACACAGACAGACTCTTCTTTTGTTCACGTTAACTTTATATATACTATTCTTCGGGTCTGTTCTTGGGCCAGTTAGTGAAAGGTCTGATTAGTCTTTAGTTCTTCTCTCCACAAAGATGTCCTGGAAAAGATGGTTTTTAGTAATTTAGAGTGATTTCTTATAATTCCCATTTCCTGGTTTTATTATTTCCTAAGAATTCATTGCTAGAGGTCTCCCCTGTCTGCCTACTTCAAAACACACATGCAAAATTTGTCAAGAGATTAAATCTCAATGCTAATTATTATCCTGTCCACCAAGCTCTTTTCTACATCCTAACTGCACAAGTCTGCTGCTCAGGTTTCTAAAAGTGACATTTAGAGAACTAGACTTGCTGTGCTATTACTTTTTTGTATTGTTTTATTTAAATTGCCCTTGATCTAGATACAAAATTTCTACAATTGGGGGATCATGCATTGATGGAAAAATAGACAAGTGAATATTTAAGTAGATAGAATAAACTACTTATCAGAGTTCTTGGCATTTTCAGATATAATATGATTCCTAAGAAATATTTTTTGACTCCAATAAAATTTGATTTCCTTTGCCTGCCAGTAATTTATAGTCCTTTATAAATGAGTTTTGTCTATTATTGGGGCATTGTTATCAGGTAAAATTCTATTAGGAAATTGTTTCATTACAGCTGTTTGCTTCTTCATGAAATACTTCTTTTTATATATATTTTATTTAAACACCTTAATTACATACATGATTGTGTTTGGGTTTCAGTCATGTAGAGAACACCACCCATCACCAGTGCAACGTTCTCATCACCAATGTCCCAAATCTCCCTCCTCCCCACTCAACCCCCGCCTGTACTCTAGATAGGCTTTCTATTTCCCTCATATTCTCATTATTGGGATAGTTCAAAATGTAGTTATTTCTCTAACTAAACTCATCCCTGTTTGAGCTTCATGAGGTGAGCTGTAACTTCCAGCCCTTCTCTCTTTTGTGTCTGAAAATTATTA
>PVKC010041734.1:0-12090 GCA_004027635.1 Crocidura indochinensis
TTCCCACCTCCAGAGCTGAGTGGAATTAAGAGACAAGACACAAAATAGAGTGAATATACTCAGTTCCTTGGCACATCTGTGGGGTTTTAGGACCGGGAAGACTCCTGTTATATAGATCTAGTTTCTAAAACTCAGCACAGGGCTGGCTGCCAACATGGGTCATAGGGCCAGGGAGTGGCTTTCTGAAGAGCTGGGTTCAGAATCGATTAAGCAGCAGTGCTATTTATTGACCACTTTTAGATTCCATAGAAAAGGAGAAAAAAATCATCTACCACAAAAATGAAATCCTGTCAGTAGCCCCAATAGGCTTGCCCACCAACTAACGAGAACAAGGTAAATTTGAGCTCAATTTACTCAGATGGATAATAAAACTTTCAATTATGGTTGCATTATTTGTTGCTATATGGTTGAAAGATTAGGTGACAATATGCAAAAAATAGTTTCTTCATATTATAATATTTAGTAATGTCATTTTATTTTTTATATGTTTCATTAAATTGTTTTGTGGCTTTATTATCTACCCAGATGCACAGCCCAGAAATACAATTATTCAGATTTAGAAGCAATAAAATTTGGCATGCATTTTCTCGTATTCAGAATTCCTGCATGTTAAAAAGAAATTATAGCATTCTTCCCACATTGCACTGCTCTAAGGCCCTCACAGACCCATTCATTAACTGAAGACATTATAGAAAGCACACCATTTAGGTTAAAGGGCCCTTCGGATAACAGATATGCACGCATGCAGCAAATATTTCAATGTAGCCCCGCCTTTTGATTATGACAATAATAGAGGCAAACGGATATGTGTTTGCAGTAATGTGCTGCTCAGTGATGGATCCATTGAGTGGTGAAAACTCTGATTGCAAAGCAGCACACAGAGAAAGCATTTGACAACAAAACTGATCTTTGTAAAGCTCAGGAAGTAGGAGTTTTTACTACTTGGAGAAAAATAAAAGCAACCTAGGGAATTGTATTTCAAAAGAGTTCTATATGCTGTGAATCTAAACAAATTTCAGCTGCCTATGGAGCTGTAGTTATACAAAGGTTTGAGTTGAGGTGGTGGCCCTCTTCCCAGAAATACTTCTTCCATGTCATAATGCACAGAAATAATGTATAATGCTCAGAGCCTCCCTACTAAAAGTGCAAATAAATACCGAGGTAATTTTATTTTCTGGGACTTTAACATGTAGTTGCAAGACTAAATAAGGTAGATACCAAAGTGCATCTATATATTCAGTAATCTAGCTCAAGACTGTTAGGTTTGCAGGCGGGGAGGACTTCCAATGATCTTTAATGGAGGAAAAAGCTTAAATGGCAGTGTAAAAAAAAGACATCAAGTGCAGTCTTACATGTTTAATGTAGGAAAATATTAATTGCAAAGAAGAAAAATATATTTACAACAATATTAGCAAAAAAGGATTAGTATTGAAAATATACAAAGAACTACTACAAATTCAGTAGGATAGAACCAAACAAAATGAAAGAAAGTCATAGAATGGGGCCCGGGAGATAGTATGGAGGTAAGGCGTTTGCCTTTCATGCAAAAGGTCATCGGTTCGAATCCCAGTGCCCCATATGGTCCCCCGTGCCTGCCAGGAGCAATTTCTGAGCATGGAGTCAGGAGTAACCCCTGAGCACTGCCAGGTGTGACCCAAAAACAACAACAAAAAAAAGTCACATCAAAATCATCTCATGGAAGAGGAAACACATATGTAAATAAAAATTTGAGTGATATTTACAAATTTATAATGACATATCTCTGGTAACCATTTAGCAAAAAGTAAGGTAACATAATAAAATGGTAGAAAAAATATGGTCACATAAGATTGGTGGGAGGAGTACACTGGTAGACACTCATTAAGAAGGAATCTGGCACTATCTTATAAAGTTAATCATATATCCTATCACTCTCAAATTACACTTTGGAAAGGTACTTGAGAGAAATTCATATATGTGTGTGTTCCAGGAAGAATATATGAAAGTATTAATAACAATACTTATTGGAAGCAAAAATATAGGAACATTCCAAATGGATAAGTAAAGCCTAGAGTATTTAACAAAGAAATGAGACAAAAAGCTACATACAATATGGTTGACTCTTGGCAATACAATATTGCTGTGGAGGGGCCCGGGAGATAGCATGGAGGTAAGGCGGTTGCCTTTCATGCAAATGGTCATCGGTTCGAATCCCGTTGCCCCATATGGTCTCCCGTGCCTGCCAGGAGCAATTTCTGAGCATGGAGCCAGGAGTGACCTCTGAGCACTGCCGGGTGTGACCCCCCACAAAAAAAACCCACAATATTGCTGGGGAAAGGTGGTTTCTGGAAACTAAAGGTAATATTATTTACTTTTCTAAACATTAAAAAATAACCAACAAAGCCACATAATCTTAGGAACACACATAAATAGTACTTAATTTTTTTTTTTTTTTTGGTTTTTGGGTCACACCCGGCAGTGCTCAGGGGTTACTCCTGGCTCCGTGCTCAGAAACTGCTCCTGGCAGGCACGGGGGACCATATGGGGCACCGGGATTCGAACCGATGACCTTTTGCATGAAAGGCAAACGCCTTACCTCCATGCTATCTCCCGGGCCCCTATACTTAAATATTTAAATGGGACTAAGAGAACAAGTTTCAGAAAATAAACAATTACATTGGAGGACACAAGTGAGGAACTTAAAAAGAGAAGAAAAGCAAGCTGCAACAGTGTTTAATTTATATAGAGATAGATGGTGTTGGATGCTTATGATCATAAATGTAGAGGGAGGAAGGGAGAAGAGAACTAGGGAGAAAAGAAGAAAGGGAAGAGATATAGCAAAAAAAATACAAATTGTGTTCATTTGTGGTCTTTAAGATATTTCCATGGAAATATCTTAAAGACCACAAATTAGCACAATTTTAAGCATTTTAAAGGTTTTAAAGGAAGAAAAATTTAAGTTGTTTTTCATTGGTAAATTAGAAAGTACTTCATCTTTGGGGCCAAAGCAGTGGCACAGTGATAGGGTGTTTGCCTTGCATGCGGCTGACCTAGGATGGACCATGGTTCTATCCCCCAGTGTCCCTGTATGGTCCCCAAGCTAGGAGTGATTTCTGTGTGCATAGCCAGGGATAACGCCTGAGCATCACCAGGTGTGACCCAAAAACCAAAAAAAAAAAAATGTATTTAAGTATTTAATCTTTGTTTTATGATCAGGAAACAACAAAATAGATACCATGTCCTGAAAATCCTAGTATTCAAAACAAAGGAGGAACCTAGAATAATGGAATATGAAAGAGTAATAATACACCAATCTTTTAAGAATTTTTTGATCAGTGTCATCCAGGACTGAGACTGAATAGCGAGTAGAGAGTGTTGTTCAGGATTGCCAACACCAGCCAATACATCACACAGCCTTGGGATATCTACTAGGGCAGGACTGATAAAACCTTTCCACTTAGCACCCCTTTTCACTCAAATAATGGAACATGGTTGAGCACTGCTAGGAACTCTTCTAACTTATCTGTATGGCAAAAGTTTTTCTTGAAAGAAAGTCCACAAAAAGTACAGAAGAACTTAATTAAGCAAGAAAAAGAGTTTCATCCATTGGTCTGACACTTGGTGTCACAGTGTTTCAGAAAGTACCTGGTTAGTTTTGAAAATTTCAGATGTCTGAACTTCAACTTCTGTGTAAGTCCACTCATTTGTTTTAGGGTCGCTATCAATATTTTCAAAAGAAGCCTAGGCACTATCTAATATGTAACCAAAGATGAGAACCTCTAATATTAGGGGAAAATATATTCTATTTGGAATCAGCTTACTAAGGTATTCTGATCTCCATCACCTACAGAAAACTCGAGTCTAATAATTTTTTCTTTATCTATACAGTTGAGGGTTCAGGGATAATGAGGAGAGGTCAGTGGATTCATAGCATCTAAATACCCATATACACTCTTCACCCATTTACACTCTAAGCAAGAAGAAGATAACTCAGCAAAAGAGATTTCACTGGCTTCAACCTAGGAGCAAGAAACTGAGAATAAGTCATCAATTTCCTAGATGGAAGAGTAGATATTGCTTAAAGGCATGATTAATTTAAAAAAAGTCGTATAGTCCAGTGGTTAAAAGTAGGGTGTTGGGAATCTTTCAATCTAGATGGCTCAATGGATTCCTACTTTAACAGCTCTCTCTGCCATAGTTAAATTTTTAAAACAGAAAACCAATAAAACCATAGCCAAGCTCAAAAACAAGATAACAATTGCTGTGGACCACAGAATAGAACAAAAAATCAAAAGCTGAATATAATTATTGGTCTCCTGTGCCCCTAAACTACCAGCAAAAGTTGTACACTTAGGATTGCTTCTGCAGGCTTAGAGAGAAACAAATGAGGCACACACACACACACGCACACACACACACACACAATACTTAGGATCATGGGGTAAAATCTGTACTGAGCAGAATTCCCATATAAATGAAAGAAGGCCAGGGGGGAAAGTAGCCCACTTCAAAGGTCAAAATATTGGTGAAGATTCAATAAAGTCAAATTAGAAGAGGGAAATATAGTAGACGTATGTTTTGGAAATGAGGCAACTGACAGACTCTAAATGGAAGATATCTCCACATCAACATATGGCATGAAGCCAGACATACATCTATCTAGTTAAGGTAGCCACAAAAATTGTAGCGGCAAGTTTTCTACAAATTACCAAAGTTGAATTACCAAAGTTGACTTAAGAAGAAATAGAAATAGTGAATAAACTAATAATCAATGAAGTACTATAAGTATCAAAATCTTCCACACAAAATAATTAGGTGCAGATCATTGTTATGCTAAATTAGCAAATCCAAAAGGAAAACACAAGCCAGATCATATCAAGCAGCTTGAAAAATTAGGAAAGGGAAATTAATACCAAATCATTAATACCAAAATGTGACAAGGACAATGAGTCATAATTAATTATTATTTTGAACTTTTATAAAAAATACTGAATAAAGCACATTTCTTAAAACATGTTTGAAGTATGATCAAATACTTATATCAAAAGAACATAAGGCTGCTCTAATAGAAGGAAGAAATAATATATAAGCACAAGAAACATTTGTACTACTTGTCCTGGCCAAGTTACAGTGACAAGATTTAAAAAAATGAAATATAAAAACTGGAAAAATCACTTTAAAACTAGCCTTATTTGCAGAAACAACTTGTTCATATAGGAAATATGAAATCATCTATCAAGAATTAGAACAAACAAGAAAGCTAAGCAATCCTTATGTATGAAAGATAATCTTTAGAGAATAAGTAATGTTTCATACACCAATCTGAAGACACAACAGGGGAAAACATTTCATTTACAATAGCAAAAAAAGTTATAAAGCTCCTAAGAATAAAATTCAAAAAGTTAGGTAAGAATTTTATAGAGAAACTTTCAAAATGCTACTGAGTCATAAAAGCAACTATAATCAATAGAAATAGATAGATTTGCACAAATTAAAATGGTACAAATGTATCAGAAGACAATATTATTCCTAAATAATTGCATAAATTCAAAGAAATTACATTGTAAATTCCAACATGAAGTATTGTAAGGCAAAATTATCGATGTTAATAAAAAGAACAATGAGAAGAAACTCGCCACCTATTTCAAAATTTATGATAAAGTAATGGTGGGTATTGGTATTGTAATATACAATAAGAAAGAGGAGTAGAAGGAAGTATGAGGTCTACTCCTAAGCTACAACTCCAGTTGCAGAAGTTTGTTATAAATGACGTGAAGATTGAATGAAGTTCCCAGGATGAGATAGACCTCTACCTCATTCCATTCTCAGCATTAAATTCAGATCAATGCAAGTCCTAAGTGGATTTCTATAACTCTAAAATCAACCCCCCCTAAAAGTTGAAAAAGAAGATTGCTCTTGGGCCCGGGCGGTGGCGCTGAAGGTAAGGTGCCTGCCTTACCACGCTAGCCTTGGACCAACCGCGGTTCGATCCCCGGTGCCCCATATGGTCCCCCAGGCCAGGGACGACTTCTGAGCGCATAGCCAGGAGTAACCCCTGAGCATCACTGGGTGTGGCCCAAAAACCAAAAAAAAAAAAAAAAAAAAAAAAAAAGATTGCTCTTATGCATATTTTGATATATTGTTGATAGCCAAAGAAAGCATTTCAGTAATGGAACCCACAAATCACTAACAAAAAAATATATCCTTAAAAGTAAAAAGTTCCATCTTAAAAACCAGATAATTTAAACTAGTGAAAATTTTATGAGCTTTAACTTTTTTACTTATATGTCACCATAATTAAAATGAAGATACCCATAATTCATACAATTCATATCCAAACCTTACAAATAATAGCTATATAAAAATTGTTCTGTTTTATTTTCTTTGGGTGGGGAGGTTGCTTCACCCAGAAGCACTCAAAGTTCTAGTTCTGAGTCCAGGGATCATTCCTGGTTCTGCTCAGGGCACTTTATATAGTACTGAGCCACATGCAAAGCAAACACTTTAACCTGTGTGCTATATCACTCTGGCTTCCAAAAATTCTTCCAAGGACAAATATCTATAGTGCTCAACAAAAAAATAATACAGAATACAAAGAGTATATATAGCTGGGATTTAGATATAATAGAATTGGGTAATAGACACATAAGTGTTGGTTGTGTTATTCTCTGGCGTTTTCTGGATGTTGAAATATCCATAATAAGTCTATATAAAAATAAAAACATGTTTAAAAAGCAGAAAGTTCTGCTTCTGCTTTAAAAAAAAAACAGAAGTTTCTGCTTTATTCATGTTTTATTTCTGACACTTACCAGCAGCCATAGACGAGACACTTAAACTTTCCAGTTAGGCATTTCAGTTTTCTTATCAGGAAAACTAGAACATTAATAATGTACTCCTGTGAGTAAAAGCTTTGCATGGTGCTTGGCAATAGCAAGTACATAAAAAATCCTATCTTTTTTGTTAACAATAGTAGTACTGTAAAATTCATTTTCCTACATATAGCATCCTTAATTTACCCTCAAAAAAAGAAAGAAAATTATATTAAATCATTACCTTATTAAGGTAGTATATGCTTTAAGAAGGCCAAGAGGTTCAAATTATAAAATGTAATGAGTTCTTGGTGACCATATATCTGCCAGAGTTCTTCATCAGCTCCAGAAAAATGTTTCCTATCTTTACCTCTATAATTTTCCAGTTGGATATTAATTAATAAAAAAAGGTTTATGTCAGCATGTATGTGTTTTGTTTTGTGTTTATTCTTCAACCAGTATGTATGTGTTTTAAGAGAATTACTAGAGAGAAATTATCTTAGACCCAAAATACTGATGTTAATGCAAAAGATATTCTGTCCTAAATTCCTTGGAGCCCATCAAATGGAAATTTCTTACATAATGTAGTATTGAAGTTGGAACTACAGAGGTCAGATACTCTATCAAGTCAGTGTTCTTGCATTATTACACAACACAAATATACATATGCACAAATGCACTCATAAAACTTTCTCAATAGAACACTACTTCAATATATACTCAAAGTCATGTAGGATAACCTGACCCCTGATCATTCTATCTCGATATCCTGTTGTAGTTTGCAGAGTAATAACAGAGTGAGCAGTAGCACATTTGCCTTGCACATGGCTGATCCAGGATGGACCTGGGTTCAATCCCTAGCATCCCCAAGCCAGGAGCGGTTTCTGAGCGAATTGCCAAGAGTAAGCCCTGAGTGTCAACAAGTGTGGCCCAAATACCAAAAAAAAAAAAAAAAAAAAAAAAAAGTCTCCATGATTCAACTTTCTAGAGAGGTAGCAGGCTCCAAAATGTAGGTTTCAGGCAGGGAAAAAAGTCTCATTGCCTTAGAGCCTCATTTCATGTGTACAACTTTTCGAGGAGTGAATTATCTAGATTTTAGAGGCTGAAGTGATGCCTATCCCATGGACAAAGGCTGGTAACACCATAACTGCTGTCTTCCAAAGTATAAGTTGTAGGTCAAGAATATGGCTCAACGGTAGACCCCTATCTTGCATATATAAGGCCCGGGGTTCAATTTCCAAATCCATATGGTACCCTGAGCACTGACAGGAGAAACCCCCAGGCACTTAATCAGAAATAGCCCCTGAGCATGGCCAGGTATGGCCACAAAATAGAAACAAAACAAGAACCAAAAAGAGCAAGCTATTTCCTCAATGCATATTCAGGTCAGAATCTGACCTGAGCTTAGCTTTCTTCTCAAGACCGCAGTGAAGTATCCTTGGAGCATGCCAGCTCTATCTTCCAGTGCAATATTTGTCTTACTAATGCATACTTCTATATAAAAATAATAGTTCTTTCAATGGTATCTAATTTTTATATTTTTAAATATATGAGAATTACAAGGAGTATTTATACACGAAATTACATGTTGCCCTATTATTTGCCACAGCTCTTTCTAGTTAGTGTAGCAAACCAGTATAAACCATGGATTTAAAATAGTCACCACTTGTTATATTCACTCATGATTACATGGATGGGCCATCTCAGTTGAACTCAGTAGGTTGGTTCTTCAACTGACCTTCCCCGGGGTGTGCTCTGTAACTACATAGAACTCACAGGTGGAACATGGTTGCTGGGTCCAAGATGTTCATTCTCATCTGTAAGTTGTTGTTGGTTGTCAGTCAGGATGATAGGGATCACCAGGCCTCATATCTCTGGTTTCGGTTCATTGACATTGTGTTGGTTAATGATTTCCAAAAGCAGTAGTTGATGATCGCTTCAGGGTGCAGTTGATTTTCAGGTCTCTGAATCACATTTGGCCAAGTTCCATTAACTAAAGAAAAGCACATGATCAAGCCCAGAATCTGTTTAGGATATACTACCCAAGGTTATATATACTCAGAAATAAAAAGAAAAGAAAAGAAATATGTAGGCAATTATTTTAAACTTACTATACCAGCCTTGAATAGACATGCAACACAGCTATTCATACCCACACATGCATATATTCATTGCATAATCTCACAAAAAGCCCGTGTACATACACATCATATCACACATGCCCCCAGACATAGACACATGCCCCAAAGAGAGAGTTCCATGGAGATACACATAAAATCAGCCATGTGTATAAGCACAAAAGTCAATTTACAAGGCAAGGTTTTTTGCTGTACACACTCTGTTTCATTTTAACTCTCAGCTTTTCCTTGAGAAAATCTGCCATGGCAAATTCTTGAGGCAGAATTTGCTGCTACAACCCCTTCTTTGATATGAAGGGTTAAGCGATTAAAGATGACCCAGCCTGCCAGCTGCAGGCCTGTCTCTGTGGTCTGATTTCTCAAGATGATACAGCTCACTTCCCAGCGGTGATTGCGAGATTTAAATCTAAGTCAGGAGGGAGAAAAATGCAATTCTTAGAACGATGTTAGTTAGAGCACAGCTAGAGACAGCATAACCGATGAACAGACAGAATTTTACAGAATTGTTTAACCATCTTACTAGATGGAAAATAGAAGAATTTTCATAGAGCTTCAGAGCTGCAGGGTGTTGGGAGGTGCTCTACTCTAGCTCCCTGAGTGGCTACAATGGATGTGTTATGTTCTAGAAAATAGATATTTTTTAAATAAAGATCCTTTATACTCTACCAAAAACATGACACTTTTCTATGTTTTCACATCTCTATGTATATATATTTACAATTTATAATTAATAAGTGTTTACATTAATACATTTTAAAGCAGCACTTTTATTGAGATGTATATTAAAATAGAATAACTTATATTTCATTTCTCCAAAGCTTCTTAGACTATGAGGGACTTCTATTTTTCCCCCTTTGGAGAAAAATTCTACAGAGTTTATAATAGAAGAGTCAGGATGTCAAATTTGGAATTTTCAGTCTATCTCCCTATGAACTCCCAGACCAGGACTAATCTGTTTATCACTTTACCTACTAAATACTTCTCTGAGTATAGTCCTGTTCAAGGACTGCCTGAGCTCACTGACTGCTGAATCATACAGTGTCTTAATATGTTCAAGTTGCTATAAGATAATTAACCATCAAATGGGTAGCTTATATAAAAGATTATATATCTCATAGTTATGGAGACTATAAAGTCCAATATCAAATTGCATATACTGGGCATAGTGAGGTTCTCCTTTTAGGTTTACTGACTACCACATTCTTGCTGTGCCTAAACATAGCAGAAGGTACAAGGATTGTTTAGAGGCTCTTCATTTATGAGAGTATTATATCTCATTTGTGAGAGTTCCACCCTCAAATCCACTCATCTCCCTAAAGCCCCACTGTCTCATGTTGTCACCTTAGGAGTTGGGATTTCAATAAAGAAATTCAGAGGTAGACACAGGCCATTTCATTTATTCCTGGAGAGATCACAGAGGTTGTGACACGACAGCTTTGGGTTCAAAAAGCTAACTGTAATTAATTAAGGCAATAGTTTGAGGTACACATAGATGTCAGTGTAAGAGTAGCCACAGAGCACCCCAGAGCAGCCTACCACTTCAGGGTTGTAAAGTCAACTAATAAAGACCCAGGTTAATAGCCTCAAGAGTAAAATTAGAGGACAGTCAGAGTCACTAGAAAGAGAATGCTATCCTCTTCCAGACCAGGGTATAAAGGTCTGATGGGTGTAGACTAACTGAAGTCTCTGACTCTTAAAGTCTTTGTAATTAATTAAAATTATAAGTTTGTATGGAAGCCAGTGAACTTACTGAAGTCCACTGAAGCACTCAAGTTCTCAAAACCTATATTCTGATAAGAATCTCACTAATATTATATATAAATACATTTAAAAAGAGCAGGACCAGGTTCCAATTTCTACTAGCCAAAGCCATCTTTGATCCAACACAACTGATTCTAAATGCATGCCAATTGGCAGGGTCTCCTTCTTTCCCTCTGAGCCTGAAGTTCCACAGCCAGGGGAGCAGCGCTACCTGAACACAGCAAGTTGCCTAAAGGAAAAACTCCTACTTCTCAATGAATCCTCACCCTGCTTCCAAGTCCTTCAGAGCACCTCTCAACAAGTTCTGCCTTATTCACAATTGATTTTCAGTGATGAATTAGAGAGCCATAAACTGTCTTCACGTTCCTTTTCAGCCAAGTCCCCATGGTATGGATTTCTACAACGTGCATATATGCACACACATACACATATGTACACACATGTGCAATCACACACACTCAGGGCAGGTCAATACATGAGCCAAAATATTACTCATAATTTTTAAAAAAAGATGTCTTCCCTCTCTCACTCTCTGAGGATATATATATATATATATATATATATATATATATATATATATATATATATATATATACACTGAGCCACTCTCTTCCAGTTTTTTAGTCTCATATCTGTCTCCAACAGACCTTTTTTTTGTGGTTTTTGGGCCACTCCCAGCGGTGCGTAGGGGTTACTCCTGGCTATCTGCTCAGAAATAGCTCCTGGCAGGCACGGGGGACCATATGGGACACCAGTATTCGAACCAACCACCTTAGATCCTGCATTGGCTGCTTGCAAGGCAAACACCGCTGTGCTATCTCTCCGGGCCCCTCTTCCAGTTTTTTCATCAGAACCAGTATATCCTTCTTCAGTTTTGTAACTATGGTGTTAAATAAAAATAATACATAAATAATTTTTAATTATAAAATAAATTAATTCATAAAATAAAAAAGGTGTTTTCAAAAAGACCGCCACAGTGCAATCGCCCAATCTGTGAAAAGAGATTAGCAATACTGGTATAACTGAAATTCCCATTTGGAAGACAGGGACCTGCAGCACTGATTTCATGTGAAGGGAGGGAGTAAAGAACACATGCCTCACTCAGGTGCCATCTAGTTGGTCCTCAGAAGTCTTTCCTCTCAAAAAAAAACCTTGGTTCCAATGAATGATTATGCTCACTTAACAGAGAAGAAAACTGAGTCTGAGAAAAGAGATTGAAAAACAAAGATGCGGGGGCCAGGTGGTGACGCTGGAGGTAAGGTGCCTGCCTTGCCTGCGCTAGCCTAGGACGGACCGCGGTTCGATCCCCCAGTGTCCCATATGGTCCCCCAAGCCAGGAGCGACTTCTAAGCACATAGCCAGGAGTAACCCCTGAGCATCACCGGGTGTGACCCAAAAACCAA
>PVKC010041735.1:0-12101 GCA_004027635.1 Crocidura indochinensis
AATTGTAAAAAATCTACTGTAATTATATTTTATTTTACAGCATTAGGCACCATATTTACAATGTTTTGGGGTTTATTTTGGTGGGTGTTTTTTGGGGGTATACTAAGTTCCAACTTCAAACCCAACGCCAGTGCTATGGTCCTTCACCAACATCTCACAGTTCCATCCCACCCACCCAACCCTGCTTCCTTAGTAACCTCTCTGTTTGACTTGATTCCTATAATGTATTTTCCGGCGTATAAAAAATCGGGGGTCGTCTTATACACCGAGCATATCCCGAAAAATGTTTCAATATGTCGCTAAAGGAAAATTGTCTGAATGTTGCCACAAAACGAATTTTCCAACTCGATCCTGCACCAATCACTGCAAGGCTGCTCGGACTGCCTCTCTAACTCAGCCAATCCAAACAGGCTTTTTATGCATGCAAGTTAGACAATGTTTTAGACCCGAATCTACACTGTCAAAAGCCTGCTCAGACTGGCCAGAGTCAGAGAGGAAGTCTATTACAATATACCCTTGAAACCTTTGCTTGTCGTGATTGGCTCACTGTGGCACATACAGTTGCAGCACAGGAGCATTCTGTCTGATACAGCGAATATAGGCCAAAACCTATGTTTTAACTGCAAAATTAGGGGGTAGTCTTATCCACCGGAAAATATGGTACTTGTCTACAATAGTATTGGCTTTACTAGTCCCAATGTATATAATTGACTCTCCAATATACCACCAAAGCATGTAATACTCCTGGCCTATGTCCCACTGTTACTGCAAGTCTTTTTATTCTTCTGGTGAAAGATAAAAGCATAAACTCACCTGGTTGAATTAGCCTGTGTAAGGATATGGAGAACTTGTTCTGTACCCTCTTCATACTATTCTCCATGCACACAAATTAGTCTTTGAATATGCAAGAAATATACTGTGCAAAATGCATTTTTTTTGTCTACTAACATAGTGTGTGAGACCAATACATGCAGCAGAGAAAACAGGATAGCACATTGCCTCTGCACCTTGTAATCTGCATGTGAGAATCAACTCTAGGGTGAAGGTGTGAGTTTTAAATGTAGGCTAATTCCCACTCATTTTATCACTTTTTACTTCTCTTTGTAACAGTTGAAATAAGGATCGCTGTAGCTATTAAGAACAATAATTTCCTTTTTTCTACTTAAACCCTGTGAATTTATCCAGAAAAATGTTCTTAATAATATGAGAAACAGAGGAATTACTAAAGAATACTGAAAATGCTAACAGAATTATGGATATGTGTAAACACTGTAGAAAATATCACATCCTTTTTTATTGGTTTATTTTTGGGGGGGGGGCACACCCAGATGTGCTCAGGACTTACTTCTGGCTCTGCAACTCTAGAATTATTCCAAGTGAGTCTCAAGGTGTCATATGGAATCCCAAGAATAGAACCCAGGTTGACTACATGCAATGCAAATGCCTTATGCACTGTACTATTGATTATGCCCCCCAAATGTGTTCCATTATTAGTGGCCTTCTCTGAGAAAATGAAACAACAGTAAATGCAAAGGGTTGCCATCCATATGTCAATAGTGGTTGCAAGTAAAATTACTCAAATAAAGTAATTATATAATAAAACAATAAAAAAGAGATCACACACCCACTCTAAATAATGAGAAATTGAAATAATTTTCGTATTTGTAAATTTTTTTTTATTTTTAATCACACCCGATGGAACTCAGGGGATACTCCTGGCTCTGTGCTCAGATCTTGTTTCTGGCAGGCTCGGGGGACCATATGGGCTGCTGGAAATCAAACCTGAATTGGCCACATGCAAGGCAAATAAATGTCTTACTGCTGTTCTATGGCTATGGTCTCTGTACTTGTAGAATTGAATTGACTATTTACAATATATAGTCCTTAGATTAGTTACTGGTATAGAACAAGTGTTGACTCTGTTCTATTTTTGTCATGTATTTTGTTCTTCAATAGGATGGAAAAATAGGCTAACTTTTAATTTTGTGTGTAATAATAACCACCATCTTTCTTTGCTTTGCTTTATTAGTTTTATCTAGTCATCTTCAAAAAAGTTACATATATTAAGTCTTTGAGACAGAGACTATTCTCTTCTTTAATTTCATTGAATTATATTGCTCTAAATTTTTGTTTTTAATTTTTATTGTGTCTGATTTATAATTTAAACTATCACAGGCATATATGAATAGGAATAACTGCTATATTGAATAATTTTCTTTAACTTCAGATAAATTAAACCAAAATATATCCACTCTAAGTTGGAAATGCCTTAAGGTGAAAATGTACTCAATACACCAAAACTACAGAACATCACATTTAAATATACTCAGAACTTAATTAGCATTGAGGTAAATATCACGTATGC
This sequence comes from Crocidura indochinensis, assembly GCA_004027635.1. Classification (NCBI taxonomy): domain Eukaryota; kingdom Metazoa; phylum Chordata; class Mammalia; order Eulipotyphla; family Soricidae; genus Crocidura; species Crocidura indochinensis. The sequence continues at coordinate 2,366 of PVKC010041735.1, forward strand.
AAAGCTTATTTTAAAGTGGTGATTATATCATGTAATATATTGACTGCTGCAAGTAAAAATAAGATACATTAATTTTGATACAGATCACAAAAATATAAAAATACAATACTAGAAACCCTAGTATTCCCTAAAATATGAACTATTTCCCTTTATGATTACAAGATTAGTTGGGAACTTTATCTGGCTGGAGCTTCTCAGCTTCATGGGAAAGAATAACACTTTATATTGTTATTTTAAAACAAGATCAGACCAGTACTTGAAGTACCATTTCTATTAAATGCATATCACTTTTACAATAATAACAGTAATATTAAAACATAAGTTTAACCATTATAGGACTTCCTCGCTTATAGGATAATTCATAAATTTTGAGTTATATTACTCATGGATAAAGGTAATATGGACACTCTTCTATCCATGTTATCTGTGCCTTTCCATAGTTTTGAGAAAATGAAGATTACTGGTGTGTATTTCACATAGATACACTTACAGAAATAATTGATTAAAAATGTATTGATGCAATCCACATTGGTGCTTAAGGTCACTATAGTTACAACTGGAAATGTATCCAGGGCGTAGATAAAGGGTAAAAACCAGGTTCTGGGTATTGCAATTAGGACCTTGCACATGCTTAGCAAATCATCTTTTGATATTTATGTGTTGAAACTCTTCCTTGAGTTAAACACACTTTATTTTCATATTTTCTCAATTTGTAGGAAGACATTATCCACATTTTTCTATCAAATAAATAAGACTATGGGAGTTAGAAAACTTAGAGTTAATGTACTTTAAAAATATTCCAAAGCTAAGCTGTGCTGTTGGTGAATAGGTCCCAAGTGATCCATAAAATGAAAACACATCTTAGGATAATAATCTTTCTGGATGGATTTAAATGAACTACAAAGAAGAGGAGATAACTTGATAGAGATAAAGAAAGTGTTTCAAATTAAGTGAACAGAAATAACCTTGTCCAAAGTACTTGCCAAATATTCTGTTTATCAGTATAATATTAGTTTATGAGTGAGGCAGACCTGATGTCAATCTAATTTATCAGCTACATCAGGTTGGAATTGTTATTTAATCTTTCTAAATTCTGCAATCTGATCTGTATAATGGGAAAAAATTAGCAGAATCACATGGCTCTTATATAAGATGATGTACTTATGGAATTTAGAGCTCTTTTGAATACAATGACAGAAATTATTTTGATTAGTTGTACTTAATTTTATTTGACTAGGCAAATACTGTCAGTAAGAAGATAAGAAAAAACATTTATGATACTTGGCAACAGTAATAAAGGTTCAGGTGACAACTACCATATTTTCAGTATTCTTTAGTAAGTTCTCTGTTTCTCATGTTAAGAATATTTCTCTGGATGACATCACAGGGTTTAAGTAGAGAAAAGAAAATATAGTTCAGAGCCCTATGAATGACTCTGAAACTGAGACACTGGAATTAAGAAAACAAGACAGACAGAAGAGAGAAAAGTGTGGAGTCAGGAGCATCACAGTTTTGTGGACTGAGAGCCCAGACTATCCTCCAAGTGTAGTATATATTGTTTATAACCAATAATCACAAAGAGGAAGGATAGACTTTAACAGACTTTTACATCTCAAGAGATATTGGACACCTAGTGCAGGAATCTCTAGAATATTTTCTCTAGGAAAGACAGCAAATATAGGAATAAGGGGATAAATTTATATGCATATTACCCTTCATTAGCAATAATGCAAACCATAGTTTCAAAAAAAAAGACAGAGAGAAATAAAAGTAAATTGCCTGCCCCAGAGACAGGCAAGGGAGAGGGTGGGAGTGAAACTGGGGACATTGGTGTTGGGAAAAATGCACCAGTGAAGATTGATGAACATTGTATAACAGGAACTCAATCATGAACAATTTTGAAACCATGGTGCTTAAATAAAGAAATTATAAAAAAGAAAAACATTGTGGCCATCAAGGTTAGCTGGAGGATGACAGGAGGAAAAGTGGGATATCACTGGAAGGAAAGGAACACCTGTTCTGGAACATTTTGTATGCCTAAAACTCAATCATAAATAACTTTGTAATTTATGGTGATTTATTTTGAAAAATGTTAAATAAACAAAAATTAGAGGGAACACGGGGTCCTCATCAAGAGGGTATTCCCTAAAGATGCTGGCTGTTTAAGGATTTAAGGGCCCATAAATCACATTGCAGCTTCACTTCTCAGACTTATATTTCTAACTAAGTGTACTTAATTTTGGGATACCTGCATATTAAATACTCTACTTTTGTTTTTATTATCACCACTTAGAAAGTTTTATATAGGTCTCTATATAATTTCTATGAGTGCATATAAAATATATTACTACCATACAGTCTATAGATAAAAGATTGTATCATACTAAATTATATACCTACAGATAATCATCATTCCAAACCCCATCTTCGTTTTTGCAGAATATTTTTAAATTTGATGTCAGTATATTTTACTCTATGCAATTATATGATTTAACATATAATAAAGTGATCATATGGAAAAAATTCCTATAACTTTGAAAAGTAAAAAATGTATTACATACTGTCTAAAAATATCCTAAAGTTCTGTAATTTCAGCTTGACTGGGTGTTTACTATTTGTAGTTATATATTTTTTTATTTAGGTGCTCTATCCAGCAGTCCTCAAAGGTTATGACTGGAAATTTGGGAATAATCCATATAGGGGGTTCCTGGAATTGGAAAGTATCAGCTATGTGCAAGCAATCACCCTATTCACTATACATTTTTCCCCTGAAAACCTGTCCCTCTTCTACCTTTGAATTATTCTGAATTTCTATTTTTCTTTTTTTTGATTTGCCCTTTGCTTTTTAGTTACGGCTGAAGCAAATGTTTTGGATTATTCTTTTATTTCTTTCATAATTTTATGAACAATTTGAATTTCTTAGTTCTGCCAACAACATTTAAAGGCTTCTCTCCGCTTTATGAATTTGTAGCAATATTATTTGTTTGCTACTTCCATTCTCATTCTCATAATACAAATCCCTATTTTGCAATTTAATAACAACTAAAATTCTCCTTTGAGTAAATATCAGTTTGGAGCTCAGCAACCAATTGAACTCTGCCATACTAAGTCTAATGCCATATCAGACCACAATAGTGGGAAATTTTTCCATTAACCCTGTGGCGAAGCCTCAGTCTTCCCGAGGTTAGTATATTTAGGTTTCTCCTAGTTCTGAACTAAATCCAAAAAAAAAAAGTGTGGAAAAAAATATAGAACCGATATGTTCTACTTATTTGGAAACTTACGATCTTAAAAGCTAATTGGATTTTTCCTTTTACTATATTTCTGTCTGAAAAACACAATAGAAGTTCTAAAGATTGTCGCTCATCTACAAGGCCAGGATACACATGCCAGTAGAATTCAAAGTTGAGCTTTAGGAGTGTGAACATTAAAGCCAGCTTGGCAGCACCCCTAGAGCTGCCTGTGTTTGGCCAGGACTGTCCTGGCTCTTCATTCCCTCATTTTCCTGTGGCCACCCACTGGGCCCACCTGCTCTTTGTGTAAGATCATCCATGGCCCACTTGCTTGTAAAGGCTATTCCTGTTAAAAAATTACTCTTTCTGTGGTGCATGTCTGTTCACCTGGATAATAAAAGTTATTCTCTCAGGATAAATATCACTGATAAAACCCCAAAAATTAATATCATATCACCTCTATCTAAAACCTAAAGCTGCACTCTTGACCACAGCAATTCAAAGACAGCCATAAATTATAAAAAAAATCTCCCAGGAATACCTGCAGCTCCAAATTGAAACTCACCTGACCCCTCAAAAACTTTATAGCACTAAATGATGATTTGTTCCTAAAATTTCTCTCTTTGTCTATTCCTCAAGTTTTGGTCAAGTGTCTCTCAAAGGTAGTACTCACTAGAAGAGAATTTACCTTCCATTCAGAAAATATTAGAAAACCATTAATCTCCTCAGATGAAGGCTTTTTTACTCCAGGTCTTCCAAGGAGACATTGAATAGAATGCTTACATCCTACTATGTTATGAACCCAAGAGAAAAACATTGATCAATATTTATTTTATTCTATTTTATTTTATTTTATTTTTCTTCTATCTTAACATCTTTACTAATTCTTTTGGGGCTTAGGAATGTGCAAGTCTTTAGAGAAAAAGCCAACTATATTAATTGACAAATTATCTTCATTTCTTGATTCTCCATAAGAATAAATGTTTTCCCCATCTCATATCTTCAGTTAATCCCTCTTCTCAGAAAGTCCCATTCCCATAGAAATTTCCATATTCAGCCCAAGACTTCTGAATTGAACCAATTATCACAATTTTATGTAAACTCTTCAGTCAACCACATCTACCAGACTCTCACAGGAGATTCAATTTTCACCATAGAAAATTACCAATGGTATAACAATGTGCCTTTGAAATTATTCAGTGAACATTAAGAACAATAAATGTCAAATGCTTGGTTGACAAGGAATGTATGATTATTTAAGATATGACAAAGGATTCCAGTAGCTCCTGAAGTCAGAGACCTTCAGATAAGTTATAGTTGTGACTAGTTAAGAATGTAGTAGTAAGATTGGGAAAATTAGGAAACATTTATGGATGAGAAAAATAACTATGAAATAAAACACTGGAATTTATTTACTCCTACATAGCTATGCATTAAATTACCAAAAAATATTCAATGTGGCATGTTTAATATTAGAAAATTTGAGTTTATACAATAAAATCTTATTCACATTGAAGACTTATACAGTTATATTTGTTTCCTTACAGAATGCTTCATTAATTAATTCATGATATTTAATATTCAGAGAATCATGTCATAGAAGCACTTAATGAATTCAGAGGTTTTCACCTATCAATTTCCATTTTTTTCTCACTTGCTATACAGCTAATTAAGCAAAAATAATCTTGAAAAAGCTATCTTCTAATTCAAAGTAAGAAAACTATAATTTAGTCATCTATTGCACTTTTCCCAAAATAGCTTTTATTGCCCTTCATGTGGAGAGCTGGACCTATATATTTTTATTTGTTTTTGTTTGTTTTGGTTTTTGGGGCCACACCCATTTGATGCTCAGGAGTTACTCCTGGCTATGTGCTCAGTAATTTCCCCTGGCTTGGAGGGATCATATGGATGCCTGGGGATCAAAACTGCGGTCCATCCTTGGCAATCACTTGCAAGGCAGACGCCTTACTTCTAGCGCCACCTCTCTGGCCCCTGGACCTATATGTTGGAGAAGTTATGTCTATTGCAATTAGTATGTGCTTTTATTTGTTCAATTAAGTAGCAGGTTTCTCTTATGCTTTTATGTTCATAGGGTATATCCCTAGGAATGGTATTGCTGGACCATATAAGAGCTCAATTTCCAGGTGTTTTGTTGCTATGCATTAAATTACTACAAAATATTCCAGGTAAAAGGTATAGACATATATAAGAAAAATAAAAAAAACTGTATAGTAATAAAATCTAGAGACAATTGAAATGAGGGCTATGCTGGAGGATCAAATTGTGGTCTGTCCTAGGTTAGCGTTTGCAAGGCAGATGCCCTACTGCTTGCACCACTGCTCAGGCCCCAATTTCCAGTTTTTTTGAGGAATCTCCATAAAGGCTATACTAGAAGGCATTTCTATAAGCAGTGAATGATATTTCCTTTCTTCCCACATCACTGTCAACACTGATTGTTCTTGTTTTTTGTGATGTGTGCCAGTCTCTGTGATGTAAGATGGTACCTCATTGTAGTTTTTGTTTGCAACTTCTAATAATCGGTGATGTTGAGCTTTTTTTTTTCATGTGCCTTTTGGCCATCTGTATTTTTTTCTTTGAGGAAATGTCTGTTTATTTTGTCTCCCCATTTTTTATTAGGTTAGACTTTTTTATTGTTGAGTTGTTAGTACCTTGTATATCTGAAAGATTAGCTCCTTAACAGATTGGTTTTGGGTGAATGGTTTCTCCTATTCTATGTGTAGACTTTATATGCTACTCACTGTTTCCTTTAAAGTGCAGAAGCTTCTTAGTTTAATATAGTCACATTTTGTTTACCTTTGTTTCTACTTGCTTGGACAGTGAGTTTCATGCTCTGCACTCCTACGTTAATTACCACTTTATTTATCATGACTAGAATCTGGAAACAACCCAGATGCCCAACAACAATTGAGTGGCTACAGAAATTGTGACAGATCTACACAATGGAATACTATGCAATTGTTTAAAAAAAGGAAGTCAAAAAAGTGCCTATGCATGAATGGACATGGAAACTATTATGCTGAGTGAAATGAGTCAGAGGAAAAGGTATAACATATATAAAAAAAATAAAAAAACTGTATAGTAATAAAATCTAGAGACAATTGAAATGAGGGCTAAGAGGGCAAATCAATGATATGAAGCTTACCAAAAAGAGTTATGAGTGTAGTTCAAACACTAACTGCAATGACAACTACCATGACAATGACAGTAAGAGAGAAAAGTAGGATGCCTGTCCCAAAGACAGGCTGGGGGGGGGGGGCTGAATTGGAAAATGGATCATTGATGTCAAGAAAATTGCAATGCTGATGGATTGTGTATTTTCTGTGACTGAAAGCCAACTATGAACATTTCTGTAACTATGGTGCTTAAATAAAAACAAATGAGCAAAAAGAAACAAAGCAAAAATAGCACATTTTCAAAGGAGTACTGGTAATATGGATTCTAAAATAAATGGTAAGCTAAATACAATGGAAATCTTTCATCTATTCAATCATGTAACAAAAATGAATTATGACAGATATGTATTTCTTGATCTAAGGTCATAGCATTGTAAATGATATACTAAACTAAAATTGACTTTTAATTTATAGAATAAAGTATATTTGAGAATAAAATGAGCCTTAGAGATCATGATATATTAAATAAGATGGTAGTGTCATTATTAATAGTGATGTTATACTAATAATATTGTTATACAGCTATATATTATTATATTTTAATGCATTTTACACAAATAGTACAATGGAAACTTAACTTTTATACATAGTATCTATTATAATAAATATTCAATTTATCAATTTAAGAATATATAAATATTGAATAAGTCTATAAATGACTACTTTCATAAATGTAATACAAAAATTGATATCATAAGGTTGTTATAGTTCTATTCAACATTAGATAAATCTCAAAAGTTCATGCACTATTTTATGTATGTACATATATACAGACATCATATACAATCTATATATAGATGCATAAGTACTATGTAGATATGCAGATCATATTTATCAATGGTTTGTTTATACATGAAAATTTAAGAAAGATAAGTATTAACTTCTTAACTAGATCTGACAAATAATCATTTTGAATCACAGTGGCAATCATAGCTGTGTCAAAGCACCTTGAACTTTCAAATATCTATTATATGCAAAAGAATCCTTAAGCTTTCTTTTAATCCAGGCTATCATTTTATTTCTACATGTCTTTAGGGTAGACATTATTGACACTAAATTATGATGTGAAAATTAAAATTTTGAATTTGTATCTTGGCTACTACAAGGTAGTAATTGTTCACAAGCCATTATCTTGACTAATGCAAAGTTCTAACTACTGTATTATATAAATGCCACTATGTTGGCCTTTTTTTTTTTCTTTTTTGGCCACACCCGGTGATGCTCAGATGTTACTCCTGGCTATGCGCTCAGAAAACGCTCTTGGCTTGGGGGACCATATGGGATGCCAGGGAATTGAACCACGGTCCGTCCTATGTTAGCCCAGCAAGGCAAACACCCTACCACTTGCGTCATCACTCAGGACCCTATTTAAGCATTTTTTGAATATGAAAAACATCTCTACTAATTCCTGTACAGACTTTGTTTTTCATTCCTTCCTTTCCTATCAAATATAAGGGACATCCTATTTAGCTATAAAAAAAACAATATGAATGGAATTATAGGATATCATTCTGTAGCATTACACTGAGAGGGGGGCATATACAGAATGTTCTTCCTTATATGTGGGATTTAAAGAATCATAGTAAATTAAAAATGGTCAAAGCAACAGAATATGAGAACTGGTTTACAGAACTGAGTTAACTATGGCAAGGAAATGGATTAGGTGGAGGGAGAATTGGAGCTACTGAGGAGAGACAATGGATTTAAGTTAATGATTAAGGGAAGTAGCCATTAAAAGGAGGATATGGGGTTGGAATTTTATATGCATGAAATCATATCCATATCATTAATGTCATTGTGGAAAATAAAAATAAGATTTGGTCACCTTTTCTTCCCCCTCTTTTAATAGGCAAATTTAATTGACAACCTAATTAACTCATACTAAAGGCCCACTAGATACAGAGCTTTGTGTTAAATTTCAGAATAGAAAAATTAACCTGTGTTATTGAATCTCTCAAAATTTAGCAAAAGTTTAACATCTAAGATTTATATAAATATATTATTCCCATTGGAATGGGGTATTTTGTCGGTGGAAGTCAACAGTTTTTGATATTAATAAAATATGAGCTATTATTTTATATGCATACTTTTATGTTTTAAACATAAAGAAGCTGATGACTCAGAGAATCTCTTAGCTGTACCTACCCACAAGATACCTTCTTTTTTTTTTTTTTTGGTTTTTTGGGGTCACACCCGGCAGTGCTCAGGGGTTACTCCTGGCTCCATGCTCAGAAATTGCTCCTGGCAGGCACGGGGGACCATATGGGGCACCAGGATTCGAACTGATGACCTTTTGCATAAAAGACAAACGCCTTACCTCCATGCAATCTCCCAGGCCCCCAAGATACCTTCTAATTATTTAGCATTGGATTTTCTATTGAAATATATATATATTTTTTTTGAGACTCCGTCAGGACATGAACCCCGTCTATTGAAATATTTTCACAAACCATTAATCTTTTATATTATTAGGGAAGCATAATGACATATATTTTAATTTTTTGAAATTAACTATTAATGACATAGATAAGACACAAATATAAAATTGATATTTGCAAAAAAGTCTCAATGATTTTTGACATTTACAATTAATTCCACCTATATATTCGTTTAACCAGACCATATGGTTAATGACTAAGGTGGAACTAAAAGTTACCAATACTGAATACTGGTGTAAAAGTTAATAAATTCAGTTCATATTCATTATGCATGTTTTAATTGTAATCATTTACTGTCCATACCAAAATCTTTATAAGCATAGTAATTAAATATAAAATGCACATTTGAATTGCAATGAGTAATTAGGGCAATATAACTAATACAAATGAAATTCCCAAACCTCATTAAATGTTAAAAGACAAAACCTGCTAGTTTTTTATATAATTTCTATAGCTTTATGAAAGCCAGTACTCTGTGTAATTTTTAAACATTTCTGGTTTCATGAACTATTCATTTAAAATAGTTACCAAATATAATTTATTTTGAAATAGAATTAATGCATAAGCATATTCATAATGCACTCACATGAAAATAGTTTTATTTGATGTTATTAATAAGATATCTAACAAGACTTCTTTAGTGAGAGCTAAAACTGGAATGTTCCATTATTTCCTGGGCTACAGATTAGAGACGTAGGTAACAGACCTATAATAGGCATTATTTCATAAGTCTTTATAATATATCTTTTACAATCATATTCTTCACCACTGTGAATTTTTATTTCAAAAGATGGTGAACTCAAATTTAAGCAGAAGACCTATAATGAACCTAATTAAAATGATAAAGAAAAGTAGTAGATACTATTCCCAT
>PVKC010041736.1:0-12068 GCA_004027635.1 Crocidura indochinensis
CTAAAGAAACTGTGGTACATATACACAATGGAATATTATGCAGCCGTCAGGAGAGATGAAGTCATGAAATTTTCCTATACTTGGATGTACATGGAATCTACAGTGAAATAAGTCAGAGGGAGAGAGAGAGACACAGAATATTCTCACTCATCTATGGGTTTTGAGAAATATAAAAGTTATTTTTGCACCAATCCTCAGAGACAATGGGAGGAGGGCTAGAACTTCCAGCTCACTTCATGAAGCTCACCACAAAAAGTGGTGAGTGCAGATATAGAAATAACTACACAGAGAACTACCCTAATCATGTGAATGAATGAGAGAACTGAAAAGCCTGTCTGGAGTACAGGTGGGGGTGGGTTGGGAGGGAGGGAGATTTGAGACATTGGTGGTGGGAATGTTGCACTGGTGAAGGGGGTGTTCCTTACATGACTGAAACCTAATCACAACCATATATGTAATCAAGATGCTTAAATAAAGGAAAAAATTATCTGAATGTTGGGGGCTGGAGAAATAGTACAGAGCATAGAGAATTTGCCTTGCACACAGCTGCATAAGTTCCCCTGAGCACTGTCAAGAGTGATCTATGAGCACAAAGCACCTCCAGGTATACATCCCCCCAAAAGCCTATGAAGTCTGGTTCAATATAATGCATGACCTTGATGGATAGGGGAGATGCTCTTTTAATTATAATAATTCCTAAACTTACTGTTAACAGGAAGTCATTTCCTGCACCCACCTCCTTATGTACTCTACCAGGAAGATATCTTTCCTCCAACCACCATATTCAGACTAGAATATTGACCATGAGAATTGAATGTCTGAGTTAGGCAGTTCCAACTATTTTTGCTTCTAGTAATCATCAGGTCTGTGTTGGAAATGACATTGTCCACTGAATTTTGATTCAAATAAGTCAGAGGTTTTGAGGCTTCTTTTTCCCCTCTCTTTTGTATATTGGTGCTTGTCTCTGCCTCTTCTAGAAGCCCCTATTCCAAGTTAGGAGACCTCAGACTTCTCAGGATAATTCTCAAGGCACAACAAAGATGGCTGCTCCTGAACCTTAAAGAAGTCCAAGATCTCACTGGACATATGCTTATTACTATGTGTTGAGTTGATAGTGGGAATATCCTAAGATGTACACATTGCCTTCAGATTGAGGGCACTTACCCAAAGGCAAAGCTTTTAACCCAGGTTTCTTCTGCCTTTTCATTCTCAGATGGATGGAGTGGAATCCAGGCTTCCCATTGAGTATTGATGCCAAATGTCACAAAGATTTACCCCGTGATATCCAGTTTGACAGTGAAAAAGGAGTGGACTTTGTTCTGAACTACTCCAAAGCGTAAGTTTATAAGTATTTAAAAAATAATGGGAAATCCTTTCAGAGACTGGAGTCCAGGATAGAACCCTCACTCCTTTCCTTGTTGGGAATAAAGGCTGGAGGTGGGGCTGCTCAATACCTCTAATTCATTTGATCATGAAGTGAATGCAAAATCATAAGTAACCTGTATTCAAACCAAGCAACTACCTGAAAGATTCCAGATTCCAAAGATTAGATGTATTTCCAGCCCCAGTGCAGTCATTACTTAGAATGTATTATTTTCTCTAGGGCCAGTTCAAGTGTACACAGTATCCAGGCTATCAAAATGCAACCAGGTTACCTATATGGTAAAGATCTATAATAATAATGGGTGACATACCCATACTGATCTCTGGCATGTACCACCTGTTTATCCATTGCAGCATCACTATTAAGTGATACCGTTTATAGTTCATTATAGTTGATAAATCTGAAGAAATACTTTGCCCAAGGGCCTCTGCTAATAAATTATAGAGATCCGAATTCTGTTCTCCTTTGAACAGAATTGCAAATTGGTTAAATTACTTACAGATTTTAGAGCCTTTGAACCTGAGGTGTTTGTTAGAAACATCAATTTTAATGCTATTATAAACTTAATTATTAAATAAAAATAAATTGTAGACTAAATTATCTGATGCAGGAAGTCCTGAATCTGATCCTACTGTTCTAGGGATAATAAATAGATCCCCAGTCTTACCTCAAAACTAATAAATGGGCCTCTGATTTTGTACCTTGTCATGTTTGATAATTTTCATGCAAAAACAGAAAATTTAATTAAATAGTCTGAAATCTGACCAGACTCAGAATGCTCTGAGATATTTTAGCATTTCCTAGTGCTAGGAAGCTACCACAACTAGGACAGTCTTAAGAGTAAAACTCTTATCTTAGGTATACATATCCAGGAGGCAGAAACACAGCGTAGACAACCACTAACCAACATTTATAGAGGTATAGCTTCTCCCCTTAAGAAGGGTCCTTTAGTTGGTCATACTTCTGAAATATCAATTCAGTGTGGCTATGAAAGTCACACATCTGTGTCTAGGCCAAGATTTTTCGTCTGTAAACATCTTAGAACAATACACAAGCAGACATAGGGAATGCTTTCATGTCAGAATTACTATATGCATTTCTCTCCTTGAGACTGCTTCTCAATGGAAGAAGGATGTATTAAGGGCCAGACAGTTATCAGTAGTTATCTTTTTTAGGAGAATGGTTGTATTTAATAGGAAACTTCATAAAAGATGTGATACATCCTGACAATAACACAGGCAAAAGTACTCAAATTCAAAAATCAAAGAAGGCCTAGAGTGATAGGACAATGGTTAGGGCATTCTTCTTGCATGCAACTCACCTGGGTTGATCCCTGGCAGCCTACATGGTCTCCTAAATCCCACCAGGAGTAATCCCTGAGAACAGAGCAAGGAACGAGACCTGAGATTACTTGCTTACTTACATCAAGGAAATAGAAGCATTTCTCCTGATTATAAGAGCTAAAATTTATTTTTTTTCCTTTCTTTTGGTTCTTGAGCCACTCTTGTAGCTCTCATGGCTTACTCCTGGCTCAGGAATTACTCCTGTTGGGTTTGGGGTTTGAGATATCATATCAGGTGCGGTGCCAGGGACTGAACTCAGGTTAACCCATGTGCAAATCAAGTGACCCACCCATTGTATAATATCACTTCAGCCACTAAATTTTAATTTAAAAGACTTTTTGTTCATTTTTGGATCACTCCTGGTGCTCAGAGTTTACTCCTGGCTCTATGCTCAGGGACCACTCCTGGTATGGCACAATGGATCATATATGGTGCCTGTGATTGAACCCAGGTTGGCTTACTTATTGACCATTTTCCAGTGAGTAAACTGGGGCTTTATGTATTCCAAATCAAGGAATTTGCCTAATGTCATTTAAGCAGGAATTGGAAAAATAAGAATTTGTGCATACCAGGAGTGGTCCCTGAGCATAGAGCCAGGAGTAAACTCTGAGCACCAGGAGTGATCCAAAAATGAACAAAGACCTAGATCGGGAATGCAGTAGTATTCAGCATCTGTCTTTCTAGAAACCTCAGGGTAATTAAATATCTTACTTCTTATTTTTTTATTTTTATTGTGGTCAAAGAGAATTACAAATCTTTCTTGATTATAAATCTATCATTTTACTCTTTTTGTAGAAAGCAGAGCCCAGACCAGAATGCAACTAGTAGAACAAAAGTTTACTGTTAGTTGAGCAGTTTGAAAATAAAATGAAAGATTGTTTAGTAGTTAAGTCTTAGGAAAGAAGAGTTATTTGTAAAGTTAGACTGTATCTGTTTAGTAATGATGAAAGAATGGATTATTGGTAGATATAATGGATGGAAGTTAAATAGTAGTCATTAGATATTATGGATAAATGATATATGCATCCCATCTATGGTAGATTAGTGTTGAGAAGATAAATAGATAAATGTCAATAATAGAAACTATATTGGTGAATGGTAAGTGGATGGTAGAACAATGGGAGAAAGGTTGTATATGGTATATGGATTGATGGATGGCTATTGAGTCAATAAGTACATCAGTATATGGTAATGGTAAATGTATGGATAGAAGATATAGAAGAGAAAGAGAAAGGAAAAATATAGAGTATTGAATGAAGGGTAGGTAAGTAATGGTTGAAGGCCACACACAAAGTGACAGAAATAACAAGGGTGTAAGTGCTAGACAGGCAAACATAAGTGTGTGAAAACATAAACAAAAATGTGTCATGACTGAGCCTGCTTACAAAACCAAGTGAGTTGTGAAATTTTGCGTGACCTCAAAGGAGGAGCAACTTGGTGTTTGCTCACATCTCAGTTATTAGCAGACTGGAACTTGATTGCAGGAGGTTAGTGAGTTGGGGAAAGGAAAGTCTTTTTCAAAAAAAATCGAGAAACAACTTCTTTCCCAGCAGAAATGGACAGTAGAGAAACATAACTGGGTTTTTGCTGCAATGACCAGTGTCTTTACACTTAACACAAGGACCAGGTGTTGTTTCTGACCACTGTGCATTTCTTTCTCATCAGTGAGACTGGGTAAAGACACTCATACTTCTTAAGTTTAGATCCCAGCATATAGATTGGGGCTCAGAGACTCAGAACCCTGGGTAACCCACTCTGTGCTTCCTGGAGCCTAAGTGATTGAATCTTCAGACCCCAGCCAGGTCTTATACTTAAAGGTCACACAAGATCTGGGCCATCGAAACCATAGCTCTGGAGGAAGACTCATCTCTGGATAAAGAAGCTAATTAATTTTTTCTTTTTCAAACAAAACCACATAACTTGAACTAACTATTCCTGCCTCCCAATTAGGGGGGGAAAGGGGGTAACCAAGACCAAACAGGTGTAAGACCACTAAGTAGTAAGCTAGACACAAAAAGGACCACTTGCTTTAGCAACCCCGGGGCTTAGGGAAGAGGATATGGAAAGTAGGACGGGAACAGAGGTGGAGGGAGGACAATTTGGTGATGGGAGTTCCCCTGATTTTATGTTAATTTGTACCTAAAATATGATTGTCAACAATATGTAAGCCAATATGATTAAAATAAAAATTATATTTAAAAAAAAAGCTAAAACCAGGACAAGGGCACTGAGGATACCTTTCTCATTGAATATCTGCTTTCTCCAATTTACCTCCTCTGCCTGGAACTAGGCCATCTCTCGGCACTGAACTATGGTTACCCATCCAAAAGTTCCCAATAGAAATGGAAAATCAATAAGCTTTTGGAGTTAAGAAAGATTGTAGGGAAGTAGAACAAACCAGAATTCCCATCTCTCTTGTGTAAAGAGTCAACAGTTCATGATGGATTCCTGACTGGCTCTGCCATTATCTGTCCATGTTACCTATTTGAGTTGTGTGATTACAAGTAATCCAGGACTCTCTGTTACCTATTTGAGTTTTGTGGCCACCCGTAATCCAGGACCCCCTAGAGACCTTTGAAGACCCTGCATTCCTCCTGTAATTTTGTGAAAATGTTTTGCCACCACTGGCATAATTTTCTCCAAGGGTCCAAGGACCACTTCCTGGATATGTGGTTTCCTCTAAAGATGGCCACACCCCAGAGTATTTCAGCATCAATCTCCAGTTCTGAAGTCAAAAAGCTTATTTAGGAAGAGTATGACTCACATGGGGCTATGACTCACCCCCACTTCCCCACAAGAGGCCAGCTGGGACCTTAAATCTCCCCAGATCCAGGACCGCTTTTGTTGTTGTAGCTGTGCTTTCTCTGGGCTCTGGGGCTGTAGGCACCTTTGAAGGTCTCTGATCTCCCAGAAATAAGTCTTTCTCCCACTTCAGATACCAAAGATCCTAAGGAGGATCACTTAAGTGTAAGTAGGCTTTTGTCTCAGAATGTTTAACTAACAGGGCAATGGTGGAAAATGCTGGATGAAGGAGTTCTGAAGAAGCTCCTCTAGGAAAAAAGTCAGAGAAAGAGAGACAAATGCATTTGATCTCATTCATGTATGGGATGTCAAGAAGCATATTAAGATAGAAGACAAAACCAATCCACAACTAATTCATGAATTCTGATCACAGAAGGAAGGGGACCAAAGTGAGAGGTTGTAAGAGGGCACATCAGTAGGTGGGTCCATTAAATTATAGTTGACGATCTCTGGTATTTTAATGGTTAATGTGATATGACAACTTAAATTGCCATACCAGAGGTAAAAAACATTCCTTACACATTAATAGTGATGTAAACTAATATGACTTTAATTTATAAAACACAATAGCAAACTGATAAAAATAAAGTTCTCAGAACTTGCACACAGTGAAGGTAAATTTGATCATTGGCACTGCCAACATATGCCATTCTCAACCCAGGAGCTGTTTGAGACCCAGAGTCACAACAAAGAATCTTTTGATTTAAACAAAGAATCTATTTTTAATACCATAGCCAGGCATGTGTGACCACCACTCTTTGCAGCAACAGTAAAAATGAAATAATGGAAAGGGAAATAAAATAAAGCTAAAAATTTAGAAGTATCATAAAGAAACCAAGGATCTAGTTCAAAGGCAACCAAGTGTGCCTTGCATATGCCAGACCTCAAGTTTAAATAGAGCATCACATAGCTTTCTGGGCATTTCTAAATATACTCTTAGAAAACTTCCAAGAACTGTTGGATTGTCCTCAACACCACAAGGAACAAGCAGCAATGCATTCTCAGGCCCTAAGATGGAACCATTAACCTGTTGGGCAAGTGTTACCAAGATCAATATCTAAGTGTCTTGAGCACTGCTGGAGAGGGAAAACATACTGAAAGATTTTTAAAAATGTAGATTTTTATAGAAACTTTTGTGATTTACAAAGTTATTCTAAGTTGTGTTTTAGACATAAATGTCTCAGGACCGATCCCACCACAACTGTCAATCTCCCTCCATCACTGCATCTCATGCTACCATGACCCCACCCCAGCCTGCCATAACAAGCACATTTTCACCTTTTTTAAGTTTGGTTGTTAACCTTTGTTGACTCTGACTTCTTTCCTGTCTTACCACCATCAATTCACATGAGAGAACTTGGTCACTGGACCCCATTCTTTCATATTTGTCTTTCTCCTCCTCCACTCAATTTCTTCCCTTCTCCTCACTATATTCTGGGACCTAAGCCATTGTATTTCTTCATGAAGTTTTCTAAATACCACATAAAAGGGATATCATCTTGTATTTATTGTTCTTCTGTTTTACTTCATATAACATAATACCTTTCAGTTCCATTCGTGTTGCAATGAAATTTATGACTACATCATTCATTACAGCCAAGTAGTATTCCATTGTTTATATGTACCACATCTTCATGATCCACTTATCTGCTGCTTGGCATGATTCTGTTGCTTGACTGTTGTATTGAGTGCTGCAATGAATAGTGGTGTGCATGCATGCATCCTTTTGGATCAGTGTTCTTCTGGCCTGGGGATAGATATCCAAAAGCAGAATTGCAGGTCAATTCTGAGTTTACTGAGAACTCTCCATAGTGTTTTCCATAGGGATTGGACCAGGCAGCATTCCCACCAGTAGTGGATGAGAGATCCTTTTTCATCACATTCCAGCCAACACAAATTTTTCTGAATACTATTAATATGTACCATCCTAATTGGTGTAAAATGATATCATATTGTCATCTTTATTTGAATTTTCCAAATGTTAAGTGATGATGAGTATTTTTATGTGCCTGCTGGCCATCTATTGTTCTTCCTCAAATGTGTTTGTTCATTTCCTCTCATTTTAATAGAGCTTTTACATTTTTGTGAGATTAACCTTTATGAGTACTTTATATATCCTAGATATCAAACTTTTATCTGATGTTTTGAGTGAAAATATTTTCTCCCACTAAGTCAGCTGTCTTTTAGTTTTAGCCTGTGGGTTTATTTTTTTTGTCATACAGAAACTTAATAGTTTAATGTAGTTCCATTTATTCAGGTTTGATTTATATTATATGATTGGCATCAGATGATTGAAGACTCCTTTAATATCAAGATCTTGGAGCATTTTTCCTATGTTTTCCTCATGTATCTCATGGATTTAGGTCTGATCTCAAGGTCTCTGTTTCATTTTGAAGACGTTTGTGTAAGGTGTGAGATATGTATCAGTATTTAATTTCTTACAAGTGGTTATCCAATCATTCCAACAGATTTGTTGAAGGGACTGTTTTTTATTCATTTTATATTCTCAGCTACTTTTTCAAAGATGAATTGGCCATATTCTTGGGGGGTTGTCACTGGATATTCTATTCTGACACGTTGCTCTGAAAGTCAGTTTTTGTTCCAATACCATGCTGTTTGATCACTGTGGCTTTGTAGTACAGCTTCAAGTTAGGTAATGAGATGCCTCCCAGTTACATATTTTTCAGCATGGTTTGGCTATCCTGGGTCTTTTATGGTTCCACACAAACTTTCTAACGAGTGTTCTAAGTCCTTGAAGAATGTTGTCTGAATTTGGATAGGGATTGCATTGAATCTATATAATATTTTAGGTAAGATGGTCATTTTGATAGCATTACTTCTGATCCATGAGCATGGAATGTTTTTCCATTTCCTTAGGTCTTCTTCAATATAGTAAGTGCTTTGAAGTTTTTGTAGTATAGGTCTCTCACCTCTTATGTTAACTCTATTCCTAGGTACTTGCTGGTTTTTTACTTTATTTTAAATGGGGTAGTTTGATCTCTTTCTCTTCTGATTCATTATTTGTATAAAGCAATGCAACCTATTTTTCTATATTGGTTTGTAGTCAACCTCTTTGATGCATTGGTTTTTTGTTTCTAAGAGCTTTGAATAATTGTTTTCCATCATTTTACTCCAAGCCTGTGTCTATCTTGAAATTTTAACTGTAAAATTCCTGTAAGAAATAAACTGTTGGATTTTGTTTCCTGATCCAACCCTCTACTCTGTGCCTTTTGATGGGAGAGTTTAGTCCAATGACATTCGAGGAAACTTTTGACAGAACAGGCTCTTGTAGCAAAAACCTGCTTTCAGGACAGGGCTCTCCACATTGCCCTCTAATGGTGAGGTGAAACTAGAAGATGCTTCACATCATCCTGACTTCAATGTAAGATATGCACAGAAACCAGGATCTCTAATTACAGAAACCTGACTCCAACAACAATAATTGTGCGAAAAATTTTTACTGAGACCACAGAGAATGATTCAGGGGGTGGACAACCTAGTATGCCTGGAGCCCAGAGTTGTTCTTTATGCCAGAAAACTTCAGTGTTAAGGTCTCCTTGTATTTAGGCCAAGGCTTTTCCTTTCCATTTCCCCCATATTTTACTGGGCCTATGCAAAAGGAACAAGTGCCACTCTCATACCATTTTTACTGTATTTCTTTAACTCTTATCCTCAACCAAAAAAAAAGGATCTTACTAAACCTTCTGCTAATGCTTTAATGAGTTCATTGATGATTCAATAATTTTCAAAAATACACTTGCTACTGAACTTTTTCTTTTTTCCTTTCTCTTCCATCTCTTTAGTTTTTCTTTTTCTTTTCTATTTTTTAAATAACTTTGCTTTTGGTCATCTTGAAACAAATGTATTATGATCAGTTATGTCAACTATGTGATGCATTTTCTTTAAATGAATTTAAAAAAGAAAACAAAAAAGAGAAAAGGCTGTTGTGCAACTATATTCTGTAAGGTTGCTGCTGTTACAGTTGGTTATTTGATTTATATAAGTGACTTTTAAGTAGTTCATATAGAGTTTTTTTTGGTTATCATAAATATTGTAAATTCTTTTTCATTTGAGAATGTTTTAATCCCCACCTCCCTTATAAATGAGAGGTTTTCTGGATAGTAGACTCTAGGTTGAACATTTATTAAGTAATTTAAATATGTAATCTCAATCTTTTCCTGCCTAGACAGTTTTGTATGGGAAATCTGTTGTGACTTTTATGCCATTTCTACTATATTAAGTTTTTTCTTCCCTCTTATCTGGTGTATTGAGTGAAAATATTTTCTCCCACTAAGTCTTTTAGTTTTAGCCTGTGGGTTTTTTTTGTGTTTTTGTTTGTTTGTTTGTTTTTTGCCATACAGAAACTTTATAGTTTAATGTAGTTCCATTTATTCAGGTTTGATTTATATTATATGATTGGCATCAGATGATTGAAGACTCCTTTGATATCAAGATCTTGGAGTATTTTTCCTATGTTTTCCTCAGTGCATCTCATAGATTTAGGTCTGATCTCAAGGTCTTTGTTTCACTTTGAAGACTTTTGTCTTCAAAATATGAACTTCTTAAGAAGTTCATATCTCTATTTGTTGTTGTTGATTTTGGGGGTTTGGTTTTGTTTCTTTGTTTCTGGGTCATAGCCAGCAGTGTTAGGAGTTACTTCTGGCTCTATACTTAGGAATCCTCCTGGCTGGTTCAAGAGACCATGTGGGATGCTGGGGATCAAATCCAGGTTGAACATGCAAGGCAAATGACATACCCACTGTGCTATCACTTCAGCCTCTATATCTCTTTTTGAAATTTGCCATTTTAATTATTTTATATCTTGGTGTTGTTCTGTTTGGGTCTATTTGGCTTGGCACTCTTTTTGTCTCCTGAATTTGTGTAGCTGCCTCTTTCTAGAGAGTGGGGGAAGTTCTCTGCTAATATTTCTCCCATTAGATATTCTTTCCCTTTTCCTTTATCCTCCCCTTCTGGAAGACCTAAAGTTCAGAGATTATTGCTTTTGTTCATTAAATACTTTATATTTTCTTCCATCCTTTTAACTTTCTTTAATTTTCCGTGTCTTTATAAATGCTGGCTTGTAATTTGTCTTCAAGTTTATCTATATGGTTCACTGTCTTTATAATTCTGCTATTACAGCTTGCTAACATGTTGTTGTTGTTGTTTTAGTTCTTTTGATTCCATTTTCATGGATTATCTCATCTTCTGAGTTATTCTTTGAATTGGTCAAATTGCTTATCTATTTATTGCTTAATTTTGCTGGCTAATGCCTCCTTGGTTTCTGTTCCTAAAGCTTAAAAGTGTTGCTTTTATGTCCTATTTTACCAGGCTCAGGCATTTTGATGGACATTGATATTTGCCTGTATTTGTCTCCCTATCTGCAATTGTAGTTGACCCCTGTAGTTTCCCCATTTCTTTCTTTACATTTTTTGACTTGTAATGGAAGAGTTTCAGGTTCCCCATTACTTAAGAAAGTGGTCTATTGAGTTGTTTATTAAAAAAAAACTGCTTACTTGGTTTGATTGACTAAGTTTTGAGGCTGTGTACTATCAGAGAGAAAGAAGTGCTAGAATTCACCTCCTTGGAAATAGAAGATATAAATTGGAATGCCTTTCAGCAGATGCTTTGGTGTCTGTGATTTGGGGGTGAGAGGGAAGATAGACATCAGAATGGGCAATTTTCAGACATACATCCGAGAAAAGGAGGCAGTGTAGGTGGCATGGGGAATCTGGGGCATAAAAATTCAACTCCAGAGGTCAAAAATTGTATGTTTAATATTTATTTTTTAAATGGGGAAGGGAAGTATTTTTATCTGAGGCATTTCCAAAATAGTGATTGCCTGTTGGAGGATAATTTCAAACATGACCAGCATATGTATGAAAGCTCTTCCATTCTCTGAGGGGCTGGAATGGCAGGAAGATACCACCAGGCCTTGTTATCTACAATCTGAAATTATTTTATGTATAAAGCTCCAGGTTATTGGTAATTTGTTGTTCTGGAAATGAGTGTTTTAGGCACAGAACTATAATTAGAAAGTGAACAAGGATTAATCCAATTGAACTGTTCATCCCACCCCACCCTAAATTCAAGAAACTCAGTGAAACAGCCAAGAGATGCCACAACCAGTCCTGCAAACTTGAACTATGTGAGTAGAAAACATTTGATAACAGAAAAGCAAAGAATCAGCAGGGGTAAGGCACTTGCTTTGCATGAATATAGTCAATCCCAGGGCTACATATGGTCCACGGTTCACTGCCAGGAATAAACCCAAAGCACCACCAAGTATGGTCTAAACTAACCCACCCATATTTCCTTGAAAAATATTTGATGATCG
This sequence comes from Crocidura indochinensis, assembly GCA_004027635.1. Taxonomy (NCBI): domain Eukaryota; kingdom Metazoa; phylum Chordata; class Mammalia; order Eulipotyphla; family Soricidae; genus Crocidura; species Crocidura indochinensis. Next base: position 11,864 of record PVKC010041736.1, read on the forward strand.
GGCCCGGGAGATAGCATGGAGGTAAGGCATTTGCCTTTCATACAAAAGGTCATTGGTTCAAATCCTGGTGTCCCATATGGTCCCCCGTGCCTGCCAGGAGCAATTTCTGAGCATGGAGCCAGGAGTAACCCCTGAGAACTGCCGGGTGTGACACAAAAACCAAAAAAAAAAAAAAAAAAAAAAAAAAAAAAAAAAAAAAAAAAAA
>PVKC010041737.1:0-12090 GCA_004027635.1 Crocidura indochinensis
GCATACAGAAGACCCGGTTTGAATCCAAGGCACTCACTGCATATGAGCTTCTAAGCACAGAGCCAGAGCACTATGGAACCACTAAGCATCACCAGGTTTGACTCTTCCCAAGCATGAAAAAAAATAAAGGAAGGGGCCGGAGAGATAGCATGGAGGTAGGGTGTTTGCCTTGCATGCAGAAGGATGGTGGTTCAAATCCCGGCATCCCATAAGGTCCCCCGAGCCTACCAGAAGTGATTTCTGAGCATACAGCCAGGAGTAACCCCTGAGCGCTGCCAGGTGTGACCCAAACACCAAAAAAAATAAAAATAAAAAATAAAGGAAGCAATAAACTCTATTCCAACTGATATTTAAGTGTGTTTAAGGTCTTGGTTTTGCATTTTGTGTTTCTTGATGGGGCAGGGCTACTTAGTGGTACTGAAGGACTGATGTCTAATTGTTCAGGTGTGACAATGCAGAGCTATACCTGGTGGTTCTGAATTGTGGGTGGTGGGGAGTTGATAGTTATTATTTGCTGGAGGCAGAACTCATACAAGACAAATAGCTCTTTTTGAGCTATCTCTCCAGTCTTGTCCCTGAGATCTTAGATATGACTAAGATTAATCCCAAAGCAAGCACTCAACTGTTGGCAAATCACATTCAATATAAACTAAGCAATCACAGAATTTATTTTCAAAGAGTTTAAAATTTTATAGGGAGATATGACAGGTATATAAATAAAGCAAAACACATAGAAAGCAGAAACCGGAATGTTTGTGAACTATCCCCCACACCACCACAACCACCACATTGAAATCCTAGAACCTTGGGGCCCGGGAGATAGCATGGAGGTAAGGAGTTTGCCTTTCATGCAAAAAGGTCATCAATTCAAATCCCGGTGCCCCATATGGTCCCCCGTGCCTGCCAGGAGCAATTTCTGAGCATGGAGCCAGGAGTAACCCCTGAGCACTGCCAGGTGTGACCCAAAAACTACAAAAAAAAAAAAAAAATTAAGAAATCCTAGAACCTAAACTGATGTTATTAATGATGAACCTTTGAGGGTTGATTGGGTCACGAGGGTGAAGTCTTCACGTTTAAGATTAGTGTCCTTGGGGCTGGAGAGATAGCACAGTGGTGTTTGCCTTGCAAGCAGCCGTCCCAGGACCAAAGGTGGTTGGTTCAAATCCCAGCGCCCTATATGGTCCCCCGTGCCTGCCAGGAGCTATTCCTGAGCAGATAGCCAGGAGTAACCCAGCCAGGAGTAACCCCTGAGCACTGCCGGGTGTGGGCTAAAAAACAAACAAACAAAAAAAACCCACAAAGATTAGTGCCCTTATGTAAAATACCCCAGAGTTCTCTTAATTCTTCTGCTATATAAGGACATGGAAAAGGAGGGTAGGATGGAAAGATAGTAGCTCTTGGAACCAGAAAACAGGAACCAGGAAACAGCTCTCAACAGTCACTAGGTGAAGATTGAAAGAAAGATCACTCAAGAGAGAATTCAATGAATGCAAAGACCCCAAGACTGGAACAAGCTTGGCTTATTTAAGGAACCAAATGTCCAGAAGGCTGGAACATAGTGAATAGGAGGCTAAGAAGTTTATGCTGTAATCGAAACATGTTTTATTATGAAGCCAATAGAATAACATTTTGCAACATCTCAATGAGTGAGGAGTTACAGATTCCAAATTTGGATATGAAGGGCACTGTCTTTTAAAATTGTTTAATTTTGCAGTGCAGGCGACCCAACCAGAGCCTCACACTATATGCAAGGCTTGCACTCTACACTGAGCTTCAACACTCTTTTGAAATATTATTTTTTCTTTTGGACTTGCATGCTCAGAAATACTCCAGGGATAATTCCAGCATGGAGCTCATGACATGTGATAATAGGGATAGAACTTCGGTTTCCTATATGTTTTGTATGTGCTTCAGCCTTTTGAATTATCTTCCTGACCCTGACATTTTTACATTTATTAATGAACTGAAAACAAACCCAGTTGGAAAATTAGTAGAATTAAAACAAAGTGATAAAGATAAGTGATATATTCCGTTGTAAATATTCTAAATTGAGAAGTGGCTTAAACAACAAAGATTTAAAACTCAGAAAGATAGTATAGTGGGGTAGGGCACTTGCCTTGCATGTAGTCCATGCAGATTTGGCACCCACATTTGGTCCCCCAAGCCCTTCCAGGGAATGATGCCTGAGTACAGAGCCATAAGTAAGCCCTAAGCACTACGGGGTGTGATCCTCAAACAAGCAAATAACAATGGGGTAAAAAAGTGCCAAGGAGATCTGAAGGCTGGAGGACATGCTTTGTGTGCTTGACTCCCTGTTTGCTCATGATCCCCTGGTGGCAAGAGGGTAACCTCCAAGTAGCCCTGAACACTTCCCTGAGCACTGCCAGGTGCTAAAACCAAAATAATAATAATAATAATAAATAATAATGATAAGTACTAAATAGGAGTAATAATAATAGAGATATTTGGGGTGGGTACATCCAAAAATGCTCTGGAATGACTTCTAGCTCTGTGCTCAGGGATCACTTCTGATGGTGCTTAGGGAACCATATGGGATGCCAGGGATTGATCCTGGGTTAGCTGCATGCAAAGCAAATGTCCTACTCATTGTACTCTCTTTCTGGCTCAGAATAAAGAGATTTTTTAAAAAGGGGTCTCAAGTCAAGAAATAAGAATTTGGGGTTTGCTGAAAAATGATAATTTCTCATCTCTGCCCAGCCTCCAAAGGGTTGACTCCCTTTCTCTCACATGCTCTCCGGGCAGGGAGGGGATGGTAGAGGGAAGAAAGGCGGCAGTCACGGACTGCCCAGTGACCCTCATCACATGCTGAATTTGACTGACATTGTCAAGGGAAGCAGAAAAGGGCTCCAAGGACAAATCCTTGAGCAGACTTCCGAGTTCCGAGTCCGCCTTGACTTTTCCTAAGTGCTTTCTGACAGCTTGTTTTTCTCCGAGCAGGAAATTCACATTTTGAACTTTCGTTCCTCAGCGACATTAAATCATACCCTGGCTTCTGAAGAGGGGCAGAAGAGAAGGCACATAATGACTCCTTAGGTGGTTCACTCCTCATCTAAGGAAATTATCTTTTCAAAATGATCGGGAGCTCCTGACCTTGTTCTATGTGGGTTTTCGAGCTAAGTTCAGAAGTCTGCACGAAATTATTAGCACTCGCAGGATCTAGTTGTAGGCCCATCAAAATCTCAGGATCTCAGAACTCTTCCTTTCCTTGGGGAGGAAGGAAAAGATAACTGTTTACTTTCCCTACTTGGCCTTGAAAACTACTTAAAATACTGATGTAGACGTCAAATTTATAGCTCCTTTCCCAGATGAGTGATTTTTGTATTGTACAAAAATATCTCAATGAGAAAAAAATGATCCTCTACTAAACTCCAAAAAAATAAATGATGGTCGTCCACACTACCCAGATGATCTGTTTCTGGTTGAAAACTCTGGGTACTTTTCAGAATGGGTGGGGGCAGATTCCCCTTTCTGCCTGAAGGCACAATAGTTCACAGCCATTCCTATCTCCCTCTAACAGAAACAATTTAGCTCCAGACAGTTTAACCTTATCAAACTGCCAAGCCACCAAATTCGTTCCGGATCTATAGGTCCTGGACCACGCAACTGCTTACACCTAAAAATTTCATAGTTGTGTCAGACCAGTAAAATCACATCAAGTCAGATGAGAAAGTTACAGAGAAGGTCACCAAGTTCAGTGAGTCCAAACAATAATAGAAGTCTCGGGGCCGGGTGGTGGCGCTGGAGGTAAGGTGCCTGTCTTGCCTGAGCTAGCTTAGGACGGACCTCGGTTCGATCCCCTGGTGTCCCATATGGTCCCCCAAGTCAGGAGCAACTTCTGAGCACATAGCCAGGAGTAACCCCTGAACATCACTGGGTGTGGCCCAAAAAACAAACAAAAAAAATAATAGAAGGCTCAGGGAGTACCAGCCACAGCCCAGTAGATCCTTAGACAATGACTTTAACAATAATAGAGAGCTATAATAATTATTTCAAATGGACCCTCATTGATGTTTTGCTAATTCCATTTGCCTTCATGTTATAACAAACATTATGAAATAAAAATTTTTTGTGCCTGCAAGGGGGACGGCAAGGGTAGGAAGTGGGAAGTCAGGGACACTGATGAAGGTCATATTTGTGTTGGGATTGGTGTGGCCTTACTCCTGGCTTTGTGCTCAGTGATCACTTCTAGTACAGCTCAAGAAACCATATGTGGTGCCAGAGATCGAACCTGGGTTAGCTGCATGCAAGGAAAGGCACTGTACTATCTCTGGTCACTGATTGCTTATTTTGTAATAAGTCTTGAGTTAAAAATAATTAATTGCTAATTAATTAATCACTACAAAAATCTCATAAGCTGCATTTTGTTTCAGGATCTCATATAATAGATGCAGGAATTGAGATCTAGTCAGCAAAGTTTATGTTTCTATTGACTGTCGAAGTAGGATGGGTCAGAATTCATCTGCAGGTTTAAAAATAGACATAATCCAGCCTGGCCTTAATCCAGTCATGGTCCTGGGCTATAACAATAGAAGAGCGAGACTGGGGGGGCCGGGTGGTGGCACTGGAGATAAGGTGCCTGCGCTAACCTAGGACGGACCACGGTTCGATCCCCCAGTTCCCCATATGGTCCCCCATGCCTGCCAGGAGCGACTTCTGAGCGAATAGCCAGGAGTAACCCCTGAGCGTCACTGGGCGTGGCCCAAAAACCAAAAAAAAAAAAAAAAAAAGAAGAGCGAGACTGGAACCAAGAACAAACACTTGTACATTCCCAGGTTATGCTTGAACTGTCTACCTGTGCCATTTTGTCCTGTTATTCCTGGCTCTCACCTCAAGTGTCTGGATCTAAATGTCCTTACTTCAATGAACTTCAAATATTGTTGGTTTCCCTTAGGAAGTAGCTGGACCTAGTCTCAACCACTAAAAGAACCAAAACCTGAACCACACCCACAAACACAGTCACCATGTTCAAGCTGGGCCAGCTCCATAGACTCAATCTTTACACAAATGAGATGTAAACCAGATTGTGAACTTGTGAGTTCATTGTTAACAGTATGAGTGCTAACATATATATATATATGCATATATTTATATATTTTTAATGAGTGCTAACAATGTTACATTGGCCATGCAGCAGAAGACTGGCTATCTCAGGAGGAGAGGGCGCTCCAAGCTTTCCATTCCTCACCAAAGATACACCTGCTGCTTCCATCACCCGAAATCACCGTTTTCCCAATGGCCCTGTCTTATCACCCCTCTATGATTCCCTTTGGGACACAAATCTGACCAAATTTCAGGTATGCCAATATTTGGGGTTTTTGGAGTGAGTGAGGTCACCCCCTCCCCCTTGCATTGTTCTTATTCCAGGAAGCCTGGCAGCTAAAAGCATACCTCTATAAGCTGCAGTGTCAGTAATAGTGCTTTGAATATCTGGACAAGTTGATATGTTTGATGCTGTTATCCCTATAGAAACACACAAATTTAATAGAATGGAAAGCTAACAAAAACTTACTAAACCTTCCCCCCTAATTAATGACTTTATTGGAGATACAATACTTTTTACAGATATGCTTGATACTATACTTTTTATTTCCTTTTTTAAATTTTTCTTCTCTTCCTTTCCCCCCACTATATATATTGGTTTTTGGGTCACACCCAGCAGTGCTCAGAGGTTACTCCTGGCTCCATGCTCAGAAATCGCTCCTGGCAGGCTCAGGGGAACCATTTGGGACGTCGGGATTCGAACCGATGACCTTCTGCATGAAAGGCAAACGCCTTACCTTCATACTATCTCTCCAGCCCCTATTTTATTTTATTTTTGTTTTTGGGCCACACCCGGTGACGCTCAGGGGTTACTCCTGGCTATTCGCTCAGAAGTCGCTCCTGGCAGGCACGAGGGACCATATGGGGAACCGGGGGATCGAATCGCGGTCCGTCCTAGGTTAGCGCAGGCACCTTACCTCCAGCGCCACCTCCCGCCCCCCCCTATTTTATATTTTTATAAATAACTTTGCTCTCACTTATCTGAAAACAAATGTATTATGGTCTATGTGATGCAATGCATTTTCTTTAAATAAAGTAAATAAAAATAAACCAGGAGCTGGATTAAACATCCACATAAAATGAGGTAACTTAGAAGTATTTTTGTGGGGGCTAGAGAGGTGGCGCCAGAAGTAAGGCATCTATCTGCCTTGCAAGCACTAGCCTAGGACAGACTGTGGTTCAATCCCCCAGTGTCCCATATGGTCCCCCCAAGCGAGGGGTGATTCCTAAGTGCATAGCCAGGAGTAACCCCTGAGTGTCAAACTGGTGTGGCTCAAAAAGAAAAAAAAAAAGAAAAGGAGGGGCCGGGCGGTGGCGCTGAAGGTAAGGTGCCTGCCTTACCGCGATAGCCTTGGACGGACCGCGGTTCGATCACCCGTACCCCATATGGTCCCCCAGGCCAGGGCGGCTTCTGAGCGCATAGCCAGGAGTAACCCCTGAGCGTCACTGAGTGTGACCCAAAAACCAAAAAAAAAAAAAGAAGAAGAAAGAAAAGGAAAGGAAAGGTATTTTTGGAAAAGCAATGCATTTAACTCAGAGGAAGTCTTTGTAGGCAAGGCTGACAGGTAAGGGATACAGGTATCTTTTCCCAAGGGCAGAGATATGGCAAGATGATAAGAGGTAGAAAACCAAGGTACCATACTCTGCACAGTATGGTGCTGTAGAGACAATACAGTGGGAAGACATTTCCCTTGTACACAACCAGACTGTGTTTAGGCCCTGGCATCCCATATGGTCCCCTATGCACTGCCAGGAGTAATTCCTTAGTGTAGAGCCAGGAGTAACCGCTTAGCACAGCAAGGTATGATTCCAAAACAAACAACAAACAATTATTCACTGTTGAGTAAAAGGCATAACCCAGAATATTAATTTTCTGAAAGGAAGGTGGCACGGTGGTAAGAAATCCAAAAAGAACCAGTATTTAAGAACTAAGTCAGATGTCATGATCTTCCGTTTTCTCACCTACACTTCTGTGATGGTTGAATTGTAGAGAAAGTCCTAAACTCCAGTTCTTCAGAATGAGGCTTTATTTGGAAATAGGGACCTTGCAGATATATTTAGCTAAGTTAAGATGAGGTCATTGGGGTGGATCCTGACCCAATATGACTGATGTCTTTATATAAAAAAGGAGACTTTGAGATTAGAGAGAGTGTAGCAAGCAGGTCGACTGATGAGGTCCTGGCATAGGGATTAAAAGTGACTGTGCCTCCATGCCAAGCCCATGGAGGCCTTTGAAATACAGGAGCCCACTGAGAAGAATGAAAACTTTTTGAGAAGCAGAATAGCAAGGCCCAGGGCATTGGCTGGATTCCCTGAGAGGACAGGCTCCAGTAGAAACAAATATCAAGAAGACCCCCCCTCAGTTTTTAGCCCTACCCCTTGACAACATCCTAACAACAGACATAGAAACAGTTTGGGGAAGTCCTATAAAAGTAACTTTACTGAGAAGAGTACCATGCATTCTCCATCCTGGAGTTTCACCCTTCCCTCTAAAAAAATAAAAATAAAAATAAAAAAAAAGAGGGCCCGGTAGATAGCATGGAGGTAAGGCGCTTGCCTTTCATGCAAAAGGTCATCGGTTCGAATCCCGGTGCCCCATATGGTCCCCTGTGCCTGCCAGGAGCAATTTCTGAGCATGGAGCCAGGAGTAACCCCTGAGCACTGCCGGGCATGACCCCCCAAAAAATAAAATAAAATAAAAAAAGAAAAGAAATAACAAATAAACAAAAAACAAGGACCCGAGAGAGCACAGTGGTAGAGCATTTGCCTTGCAAGCAGCCAACCCAGGACCAACGGTGGTTCAAATTCCAGTATCCCATATGGTCCCCCTGAGCCTGCCAGGAGTAATTTCTGAGGAGAGAGCCAGGAGTAATCCCTGAGCGCTTCTGAGTGTGACCCAAAAACCAAATAAGCAAATAAATAAATAAATAGATAGATAAATAAAAAGAAAGGGAGGAATTTGACACACTGGCTCATGCAGACAAGGAGAATGTCAAGAGATGATGAAGACAGAGGTAAATGTCAAGGATCACCCTTCAAAGCCCAGAAGCTAAGGGAGAGTTGTGGACTGAGATTCTTTCTCAAAGTCCTCAGAAAGAAACAATATGTTTGACATTTGGTCTCTCCAGTCTTTAAATTCTAGAGCTGTGAGCCAATATATTTCTCTGATTAAAGTCACCCAGCTCATGGTGCGTTGTTGTGTCACCCTAGCATCCCCAAAGAGTTCTATTTCCTCTATGATTCTGCTTCCAGATATCTAGTACTGACCTTTGAACCAAGGATGCTGGGAGATGGAGCTGCAGAAAGCTTGTCGATCAGAACCACTTGGCAGGGGGCCGGGCGGTGGCGCTGGAGGTAAGGTGCCTGCCTTACCGAGCTAGTCTTGGACAGACCGCGGTTCGATCCCCCGTGCCCCATATGGTCCCCCAGGCCAGGGGCGACTTCTGAGCGCATAGCCAGGAGTAACCCCTGAGCGTCACTGGGTGTGGCCCAAAAACCAAAAAAAAAAAAAAAAATAAACCACTTGGCAGGCAGAGAGCAAGCAAAGTGACCTAGAGTGGCAATCTGGGTTGCAGGCAAGGACTGTTCTTTGTGGCTAAGAGGTTCCACGTTTTTGGGGCCACACTCAGCAGTGCTAAGGGGTTACTCCTGGCTCTGTGCTCAAGAAATCACTCCTGGCAGGCTAGGAGGACCATATTGGATGTCGGCTATCAAACCTGGGTCTATCCTGGGTTGGCTACATGAAAGGCCCTACTCCTGTTTTATCTCTCGCCCCATGGGAGGTGCTTCCTAACACCCAGTTGATGCTAACTTGCTTGCCCTCAAACTATCCTATCTCATTCTAGAACAGAGAGCACAGATTTGACTTAACCGGGCCCCTAAAGGTCTTTGTTCTCAGCTTCTCGCCCCATGATGATCAAGCTGTTACCAATAGATATTTTTTGTCACCTGCTGGAGGCGCTGGGTTTCCATGGTTACCTATTCCTAGGAAGCCAAATAAGCCAGTAAGGCAGAGACTCTGGGACAATGAGAATGATCTGAACCCTATGATCAGAGGTAGGGTCCTGGGATCAACTATGTTCCAGAAGTCAGTGAGAAACCCAGTTATTAGAGTTGGGTGTAAAGGCAGGACAGAGCAGCAATGCAACTTTTTGGTATCACCCAGCCTTCCCCAAGAACAATGCTAACAAAACTATGCTTTGCTCCTTGTTCTAGTAAAGTGCCTGCTCTACTTTTCCACAGAAGGAACAAAGCTCAGAAGGAACAAAGCTCATCTGATGTTCAGGAAATCACACAGATAGTAGGTATAAAGAACAAGGAAAACAAGGATTGAATTCAGGTGCTGGGTATCTTCCATCCAACCCATCAGGGTTGCTTCCTCTTCCCTCATCCCAAGGCTAATCTGTCTGGGCTTTTTTTTTTTTTTTTTTGGTTTTTGGGCCACACTCGGTAACGCTCAGGGGTTACTCCTGGCTATTCGCTCAGAAGTCGCTCCTGGAAGGCACGGGGGACCATATGGGGAACCGGGGGATCAAATCGCGGTCCGTCCTAGGTTAGCGCAGGCACCTTACCTCCAGCGCCACCGCCCGGCCCCCATCTGTCTGGGCTTTATCAATAAACCTTTGACTCTGGCAAAGAGGTTAGGGTGCTGGTAGAACCTCACAGGTAAGGGAGATGAGAGGAGAAGTTGATTTTGTCTGTCTGTGTCATAAAATGGTCGCCTTTGGGGAACTCTCATTCTGTTGTAGATTCTTCTCAAGGCAGACACTCACTCCACTAGATCTACTGAAAAGACTTACTACTGACAAAGAGATTTAGGAGGTGGCTCAGTTACTTAGAGCACATACCTCACACAAGCGTGCCTGGATTAGATTCCTTGAATCACACATAAAAAGCAAGATACTTTATTGGAAAGAGAGCCAGCGGGGACTAGGATTGGGGGTACCCAGAGAGGAGACCACATTATCAATATGCAGGCTGAGGTTTTATTGTTTTCTTTGGGGACCCTCCACTCAGCTGTGCTCAGGGTTCACTCCTGGCTCTGGGTTTAGGAATTACTCCTGTCAGGAGTTGGGGAACCATATGGGGTGCCAAGGATTGAATCTGGATCAGCTGTGTGCAAGGCAAGTGCACTGACCCCTGTACTATCTCACTTTCATATCTGTTTTTAAGAATAAGAGAATATAAAATTATGTATACATTTGTTTTTCCCTTCCACAACTAGAAAGACACTGAAACTACTTAAACTAGGAATGTTAGTATGTAAAAATAGAGTCAGTATTACTAAAGTGCACTTGGGATTCTTTTAACACACATGACTTGAACAACACTCTTGTGTTTCTCCTTCATTCTCACACTATCACCACACAATACTTCTGACACCAGATGTGTGGCTTTCCCATACACCAAGTAATTTCCAGCCCCAGCTGGGTGTCCTAACTTCAATTTAGTCCTGACACCCCATACCTGGAGTTAGCCCTGGAGCCCACTGTTATGAAACTGTCTCCCTCTTAACATACCCACTGCAAGTATCACCTGCACATCTGACCAACCGTACCTCAGGTTTTCATGGCTCTCTTGCTGGGTCTCATAATTTGCTGCTGTGACTTATAAGAACTTATACTTACTGATGTTTTCTGACTGATTATTTAAAAGATAATAACAGATATGAATTAAAATTTCACAGGAGAAAGCCTAGAATTGTCTCAAATGCAGAAGTTTTCCCTGACTACCTCAGAGTTGGGATGTGGCACCTTCCTAGTATAAAGAGGAATTCACCAATTCAGAAGCTCTCTGAACCCCTTGTTACTGAGACTTAAGGATGTATATCAAATAGGTGTGATAAAATATTAGATCCATTTCCAGTCCTCTTACCCAATGGGCAGTTGGTCAGAAACTTTCAAGTTTTAATAATAAACTGGCCTTTCTGATGACCAACCCAGCCAAGAATTCATCACAATTCACCTCCTTAGAACAAAGATTTCCTATCAACCTGAGTTCCAAGGGATTTAGGAACTCAGAATCAAATGTTCCCATCATTCAGGAAATTGCTTAGATTAGAAGAACTTGGACTATGGAACTGGAATAGAGCCCTTACTACATAAATTTTTCTTTTTATTCACAGTAGGTTTATTTTCTATAAGATGGTATCTTACTTTTAAGTCTAAGCTTTCATTATCATGATGTTACTCTACTCAAAATAATAGCATCAATGATAACAGTTAACATTTATGGAGTGCTCTGTACCTTGTTAAAAGCTTTCTAGGCTTATCTCATTCAATTCACAACACAGCTTTCTGAAGTTCATATTCTCTTTGGCTCTATAGCATAAATGAAGAAACTAAGAGGTTTTACATCAAGTTACTTAGCAAAAATCCATGACTCCCACCCAAAGTGTACTTAAATAAAGAGCCTGTGCTTTTAACCTCTAGCTATCTTTTCTCTATAATTAGGAAATCAAGTCTGAGCAAGATCATTTATTTATTTATACCATAGCCTTGCTCCAGAAAGGATTTCAGGCATCTGGTTAATTAGCATGTCCAAGATTACCCAGACAGTAAGTGGCAGAGCCAGAAGTCAAATGTCTTTCTCTCATGACGAAGTGAGATAACACAGCTAAAGACCCACACCATCAATTTCCTCATAAACACTAGAAGGGGGAAAGGAGATATTTTTGTTGGCTGATTTTCATGTATGCTCTCAGTCTGAGACAGCCTTTTCTTTATCCTTTGAGAAGGCACTCTACAGAGCCACGGGGAGACAGGAATAACAATTCTGGGTAGTGAGGAAATGAACTGAATGTGGGGAGCAGATGATCGGTAAAGACCTGGGACTCTCCTGAGTAAAGTGCTTGGCACATGTCAGGTCATATGTAGACTCTGCTCACTGAAGGAACTGACTTCAGCAGCCAGGGGAATATGAGCAAAGGGGTAAAATGAGACAATGGAAGTGGATGGGAAGGCGGGGTGGTGGGGGAGTGAAGCACTGGAGCAGAGAATAAAAATAATTGAATTTGGGAGGGCCAGGTTT
>PVKC010041738.1:0-12041 GCA_004027635.1 Crocidura indochinensis
GCCCCTTAAGGGTTTTTTTTTTTTTTTACCCTTTAAAAAATTTAAACTGCCTTGCCTTGTGTATGATTCAGTCATTCATTCTATTTTCTAAATTACCCAACGTAAATAAAAATCCTATATAAAGAAATATGCAGGAATATCAGAACAATTTTATGCATAATTGTCCAGAATTAATAGTAACCTAAGAGTCAGCAGTTGAATAAACTGTGAAATTCAGCAAAAAGAATGAACTGGCATTCTTGTATGATTCATGGATGATGCCCCAAGGTATTTAGCTGTTGGAAGAAGTCAGGCTGAAAGATAGGGTATATTATATGAATATATTTATGGGAACTCTGCAAAGTACAAATGGATATGTTAAGTACAGAAAGTACAGTGGTGGGAGGAATAATAGAAAACAAACTTTGAAAAGGAGTGTGAGGCAATGCGTGAGTGATAGGTTCATTATTTTGACTGTTCATGAGTATTCAAATACAGTGGTACAAACCCATTGTACCTGATTAAATTGTACATAGGAAATATATAGTTAATGGTGCCAAATATAACTCAATACTCCCTTTTTTAAGGTACCTAGCCAAGGGTGGGGTAAGGAGATAGGATCTGCTTTGCAATTACACAGTCTTGGGCCTTAGTATCCATCCCTCTGGTTTGGTTAATAGAGAATTACCTGGATCTTCTTAGCACCACTTGAGGCTCACCTCCCCCACAACACCCCTCCCCAAAACTCCAAAGCCAGCATGAGTAATATGTCTGGCATAAGCCCATTTCTCAACTTCAATCATTTTCAGCATTCTGCTATTCTCTTTCAAATTCTCCTATAAAAGAAATATGGACCATACTTGAAGGAAATGGAATGTACTGGGGGCCGGGGTAATAAATAGCACAGCGGGTAGGGCGTTCGCCTTACAACTGGCCGACCCAGCTCCATCCCCGGCATCCCATATGGTTCGCTGAGCACTGCCAGGAGTGATTTCTGAGGGCAGAGCCAGGAATAACCCCTGAGAGCTGCCGGTTATTTCCACCATCACCCCCTATAAAGGGGAGACGTGCTAGGGCACGTTTTTATGCTGTTGACAGGCGAGGACAAACAGATGCAAAAATTGGGGGAGCAAAGTGAGAGGCTTTGAGGAACAGGAACGTCTGGGCAGGAACCGCCTGCAGCGGAGGGACGGCTGAGCCACTTCAACCTCCAGGAGGGAGGGCAGAGACAATGGACAGACAGGGCTTGCTTAATGCTCTACACTGGCTCTTTGTTAGTGATGAGGATAATATCAACAATTACAACAATGAGGGTAGTTAGTAGGCCTTTGTACTCATTAATAAAATGAGTCACACGAGTTCAGCAGCACTTGATTTTCTTTGAGCAAGTTTTCGCTCTGAGCACCAGCTTGCAGGCTGTGTGCGGATCTGGATCTCTGAGTTCCTCTGGAGGCCCCTCCAGCTCTATTTTGATACTAGGCTCCCCATAAGAAATGGGGATCAGCATGCAACTGGTGGAAATTTCTGTATTCGGTGTAAAACTGATATGTTTGTCTTGCATGCAATCCACCGACGTTTGATCTCTGACACCCCCATAAGATATCCCAAACTCCTCCAACAGTGATCCCTGAGGTACAGAGCCAGGAGTTAGTGAGGTGTGGCCTCCTTCCCCGCAATATTATTAAAAATATAATATTAAATATTATTAAAAATAATATTGCTACTAAAGATTTTCAGTATTTGTCGTGATTCTTTTTGGGGGGGTGTGGGCCACACCCTGCAATGCTCCCAGACTGCTTAGACTCTGCACTCAGGAATCATTCCTAGAAGGCTTGGGGACCACATGGGATGCTGGAGATCGAACCTGGGGTGCACTTGAGCAAGGTATGCAAGGTGCTTGCATTACCTGCTGTATGATCCCTCCAGCCCCTTTCGTGTTTTTTTTTTCCTGGTTTTTGGGTAACACTCAGCAGTGCTCAGGGGTTACTCCTGGCTCCAGGCTCAGAAATTGCTCCTCAAAGGATCGGGGGACCAGGCCATATGGGTTACCGGGATTCGAACCAGTGACCTTCTGCATGAAAGGCAAATGCCTTACCTCCGTGCTTTCTCTCCCGCCCCTTTCGTGATTCTTTTTGTTTTTGTTTTTGGGTCACACTCGGCTGTGCTCAGGGGTTACTCCTGGCAGGCACGGGGGACCATATGGGACATCGGGATTCGAACCAACCACCTTTGGTCCTGGATCGCCTGCTTGCAAGGCAAATGCCGCTGTGCTATCTCTCCGGGCCCCCTTTCATGATTCTTAAAGATAACCACAGCTGTGAGTTTACCCATCCCTCCACCATTGCTCACCACAATTATCTATTATAACAAAAATAGCATATGGTGTCAGTGGCAATTTCACAACAGCTCTATGAGCTCCGTGGTAATATTTATTAGCTCCTGTGTATAGTTGTGGAAATGAGCTTGGAAAGATTAGACTATTGTTATACATATCAGAGACAAATTTCACTTCCAAGTTGGCATCACTTCCCAATCTTTTTATTTATAATAATATATATTTTATTTATAATAAAATTTTATTTATAATAATGATATATTAGGAGCCATAACTACATAGTATAGCAGGTAGGGTGCTTGCCTTGCACATGACCATCCTGGGTTCAATAGCTGGATGGTTCAAAACTATCCCTCCTCCCCAAAAAAGAATTACATGTTATACCAACATCCCTCCTTATGAATAGAAGTTTTACTGGCAAGAATAGATACATGCATATTTTCTTCCCATTGTAATTTAATGCAAAGATCACATTTTGACAATAATAAAGAAACTCAGAAGAATGAAAATAACACACAGTTCCAACATCCTGTTGAAGCAACTGTTTTTCATTTTTCTCCATTTCCTTTCGATCTTTATCCATATGTACATATTTTGCATACTTGTAGATGCATTTCATATTCTGTGTTTTTTTGATCACACCCAAAAGTCCTCAAAACTTATTCCTGTCTATGCTCAGGGCTTGGTGTACTCTGTGGGACCATACAGAGATTTGGGGATCAAAAATCAGTTAGCCACATGTAAGACAAGTGACCTAGCCACTGTACTAGCACTCTGTCTTCTCTTTTTTTTTTCTTTTAGTTTTTGGCTCACACTTGATGATGGTCAGAACAGGGATTATTCTTGATTTGGTTCAGGGAAACCATATGCAGTACCAAGGATAAATTGGGTCAGCAGTGTGCAAGGTAAGTGCCTTGCCCACTGTACTATACCTCTGACCTCATATTCTGCTTTTATATACCAGACATTTCCTTTGTTGTGCTTTAGGACCAATGAATTCATATTCCAATGAATTAATGAATGAATTAATTCAGTTATCCAGTTTCCACAAAGGACAAATAGTGTTTTCAGTTTTTAAGTTTTATAAACATGCTGAAGCAAACAGTTTTGTTTCTTCCTTTTTTCAGCTTTTTGTCTTTTAGAATACATTTCTAGGACTCAGTTTATCAATGAGGAACTTGAACATGTTATGGATTTGATATTTTTCTTGCATGTGGCTAATGTGAGTTTAATCCTGAGCACTACCAGGAGTGACTCCTGAGTGCAGAACCAGGAGTAACCCCTGAACACCCATGAGTGTGGCCTCAAAACCAAAAGAAAAAATTATGTGAAATTAGTAAAGTTTGTAATTTTGATGATGGTTGATAAATTTTATAGTTGGCAAGATTTATGCTCATTGTTGAAAATAAAAAGGGAGTGAGTGACTCCCCATGAATACAGGATTTCTTTTCAATATGATGAAATATTCTGAAACTAGTATTGATTATATAGCATTATAAACATACTCAGAGCAACTGTTTAATTGTAGGAATATTTAAATTTTTTTTTTTTTTTTTTGGTTTTTGGGTCACTCCTGGCGGTGCTCAGGGATTACTCCTGGCTATCTGCTCAGAAATCGCTCCTGGCAGGCACGGGGGACCATATGGGACACTGGTATTCGAACCAACCACCTTATTTTATTTTATTTTTTTAATTTTTTCTTAAGTCTATTTTGAATCATTGTAAGACACAGTGCTTAAGTTGTTCATGATTGAGTTTCAGTTAAACAATGACCAATACCTGTCCCTTTACTACTGCACATTTCCCACCACTAATGACTAATGTCCCCAGTTTCCTTCTCACCCTTCCCCCAGCCTCTCTACTGCCTGCCTTTATAACCCCTCCTCTCTCTGTCTTTACCCCTCACTATATTTCTTTCTTTCTTTTTTTTTTTTTTTGGTTTTTGGGCCACACCCAGTGATGCTCAGGGGTTACTCCTGGCTATGTGCTCAGAAGTCGCTCCTGGCTTGGGGGACCATATGGGAAACTGGGGGAATTGAACCGTGGTCCGTCCTAGGATAGCACAGGCAAGGCAGGCACCTTACCTCCAGCGCCACCGCCCGGCCCCTATATTTCATTTTTAAACACTGGTTTGCTTGCAATATGGTTACTGAAGGAGTACCATGATATCGTTTCACCCCCTTTTAGCACCCAGTTCTTGTGTAGGAATACTTTAAAAGAATGGATTTGGAGGTATATAAATGATATCTTCATAAAAATGTTACTCAAATTTGAAAACAGTAGCTGAAGAAATAAATAGAGTGGGAAGGCACTTTCCTTCCATTCTGCCAACCTGGGTTCGATCCTCAACACCAGTGTGTTGCCCTGAGCACTATCAGAAATAAACTTTGAATAACATTGGGTATGGCCAAACAAAACAAAAGTAAAAACTTTAAGGTAACAGTTCACATTTTGCAAGTAACAGCCTCTACTACTCTTATTAGGTTTTCCGTTTGTTATTTATTTGGGGCCTCACCTGGCAGTGGTCAGGGATCACTTTTGGCATGGTTCAGGGCATCATATGAGGTGCCAAAAATTGAACCCAAGTTGGTTATCTACAAAGTAAATGTGCTACCTCCTGTACGATGGTTCCAGTACTTTTAGAGTATTTTGTATTTGTTTCTACGTTTGTGTTTTCCATCGTTCATTTATTTATTTATTTATTTTGGATTTTGGGGCCATACCTGGTGGTGCTCAGGGTTTACTGTTGACTCTGTGTTCCAAGATTACTCCTGGTAGGCTAAGGAGGACCATGTGGGTTACAGGAATAGAACCTAGGTCAGCTATGTGTGTGCAAGGTAAGCACCCTAGATGCTGTACTATTTTCCAGCCCCAGGCACTCAAAAATATTTGCTAAATGAACCTGTCAATATTTTCTTTGCGAAGTGCTGCAGACTTCCATGGTGCCTGCACTCTCTAGGTGGCCTTGAGTTGCAAATTCAGAAATAGTGTATAATTAAAATAAATGCCTGGGGTCTGATGGAAGGAGGGGAGGCTGTGCTTTTGTACTTAGATTATTATTTTTTAGTCCTTTTTTAAAATAATGTTTCTCTTAAATCTAGCTGCATTCACTGAATTAAAAAAATAATAATAATTACACTGGCAATTGGAACCAAACAGGAAAGACCTGGATCTTCCCTAAAAACTAGTTTGTCATCGATTTCTTTTACTTTTCTAAATTTTGGCAATAGGGCCTGGAAGTACCACAGGGAGAATAAGTTTGTACATCACTCACTTTTATATGGCAGAAATCCATAAATCTCATTATTCCAGTACAGTTCAGCCAGGGAGCCTAATCATGTAGGAGCCTATGAATTCAATTAGATTCTGGTATAACTTCCTGAAAAATCACCAGTTAGGATGACTGTATTCCCTTAACTCAATTGGGTAGGATGGCACAGATCCTAAAATTTGCTTCTGTGTCTCTTACCTTTTTTTTTTTTAACCTCCCATCATCCAAGGAAATAGCTCTCAGTCTGTGGTCTGTTTCTCCTGGGAACCACTGATGCTCACTGTTTTCTCGACCTCCTGTGCATGGAACAGGTTGGGTTTGAATGTCATGGTTATTGAGCAAATTTGAAAATAAGTGGGTTCGCAGGAGTCAGAGTGAGAGGAGTAGCTGCGTGAAGTGGGGAGTTAACGGACTGTAGGAGGGATGAGTCATAGCCACTGGGAGCTTCAGAAACAGCTCAGCCTAGCCAGCTGTGGGCACTTGCTTCACCATCATAGCCAGTCACAGCTAGAGTCTCCCAGATGAGGGAGGGCAGGAATGAGCTGAGAAGTTCTGAATAGGAAATGCACCTTTAAAACAGAACCTTAGTCTCTGGCATCCACATAAACATGGAGGACTGCTCAGTAAACAGTGCTCATCAGTCATGACCCAGAGGAAGAGAACCTTCCAAGGGAAAGGGTTGAAATACTCAGAATCTTGCCCTTCTTTATCACCTGAAAGATCTGCTGATACTGTGAGTTCAAAACTAGAGCAATCTTGGCCCTTCCTCGTTTTCAGACCCTTGTGTCACACGTATATATGCCACACCCTTAGTTGCCAGAAAAAGCAACTGCAGAAAAAGGCAGAACTATTTGGTTAGGCTCCAGGCATTATTGTCAGGCTAGTGATCTCACCGGAAGTGAACTCAGAACTCCCCTATCTCTGAGAAAAGGGTTCTTGGTTGTATCATCCATTTAGTATGACAAGAGTGACTTCCACAGGAACTGCCCCAAGACTCTAGTATTTCTTGGTCATCCAAAGGACACTGGCCCATGAGTGCTGTAATGTAATCAGGGTGGTTTCCAAAGAAGGGGACTCACTGGGAAATGTTCCATTTTTTCCCTCTATTGCCATTCCTCTTTCCCATGTCTTTGGGGGCACCTTTTAAGGAACCCCAGTCATTATTCCTTTTATGTTGAAGTAGGGGGTTGGGGCTGTGACTTCCTGGTGCATTTTATTTTTGCCTCCCATGGGAGAAGCCTGTGCCCCATTTCCTCACCACCACCTAACAACAACAACACAAGACTGGACTGCACAAGACCTCAGCTCTTGAGCCAACAGCAAAATGAAAACATTCTATGGATGTTTTTGAGTCACTCTGAGTTAGACATTTGCTCTTGTTAAAGTTTATGCCTTTCATATATGAGACCTGAATCCGATTCCTGCTCTCCTCTGTCCCTGAAACAAACCACACTGTTCCTGGGATCCTAAAAACTAACTCTGGGCAACTCTCCAAGCCCCAACATGGCTATAAGTAGCTCAGCACTGAAGTGGCAGAGATTTAATTTCTTGAGTATTTGCATTAGAAAAAACAGCAAGCTAGACTTTGTTAGAGCAACAGCTTATTTGTTGTAGACATTATAATATGACAAATCCTCGGGTTCCTTCTTTTGGGCAAGGACCCTGGTTTGGGACAAGAATAGAGGAAAGGGGTCATCTGCAGCCTGTGTGCCAGACCATCTTGGAACCTTGGATCCAAGGCTGCAAGTTACCTTCGTCAAGGGCATCTCTGTTTTGTGCAAAGTATTTTTCTGCAAATTGTCACCTCTGCCTGCCAGCCTGCCCTCTGGGGCAAGAAAACTTAATGTACATGTAGGACAAGCCAATGACAGAATGAAGACTGTGACATTTTGTTTCTATTCTATTTTTATGATAGAAACTAAATCAGACAGGGAAGTTAAACAGATCATAGAAGACAGGGCTGGGGCTGCATAATAGTACAGCGAGCAAAAACTTGCATATAGCTGACCCTGGTGGTGCACAGGAGTGATCCTTGAGCACCACAATTTGTTGCCCCTTTCCCCAAAGAAACCTATCATTGACTTCCTTCTTTCTTTTACTCAGTTTCTCCTTCCTTCCTTCCTTCCTTCCTTCCCCCCTCCCCCTCTTTCTTTTCTTCTTTCTTTTGAGGGGTCACACCTGCTTAATTAAGGGTTACTACTGACTGCACTCTGGAATTACTACTGCCAATGCTTTTAGAACCATATGCGATGCTGGGAACTGAAGTTAGGTTGGCTTCATGCAAGGCAAACAACCTACTTGCCTTATTCCTTCCTTCCTTCCTTCCTTCCTTCCTTCCTTCCTTCCTTCCTTCCTTCCTTCCTTCCTTCCTTCCTTCCTTCCTTCCTTCCTTCCTTCATCTCCCGTTTTCTTTCTCCATTTTCTTTGTTTCTTTGTTTCTTCTTCCTTCCTCTTGCCACAGGACACTCACAGTAGTACTCAGTCAAATGGCTAAGACACTTCAATGTTCAGCCTGATGATATGATTCTGTCCAGCACAAGTACTGGAAGCCATCAAGGTTGGCCTTGCAGGGCTGGAAGGCAACTAGTGTCACACTATGTAGTGCTCAGCGAGCACAAAGCCACACCTGGCCATGTTCAGGGATCAACTGCAGGGCCTCAGGCATGCAAGGTGACTTTCCAGCCTTTTGGATGGTCTTGTATTTCCATTTTTCTTTCTTTCCTTTTTTTTGGGGGGGGGGGGCGGGCACATCTGATGGTGCTCAGGGCTTCCTCCTAGCTCTGTGCTCAGGGATCACTCCTGTCCTTCTTTCTTTCTTCCTTTTACTGTTTTTCCTTCCTCCCACCCTCTTCTCCTTCTTTTCTGGTCAGGGCACCAGATCTTAGCAGTTTAGGAAAAACTTAAACTGGCAGAGTTTTATAAGTGAAATCCTTTCTTGAAGCTAAATGTCCTTAAAATGATGCCACTCACAGATTTATTCAAGCAGCATTTATGGTCTAGTAAGCATGTACTCTATTTTTTAGCTAGGTACTTATTTCTTCTAGTTGTTGACGTTTAGGTGACAACACTAGATAATCAATCCACCCACTTTTCCTTGTGCTTTGTTTTGATTGCAGGTATTTTTGTTTGTTTGTTTGTTTAAATTGAATCACTATTTAGATAAACAGTTACAAAGTTTTAGTCATACACCATTCCAACACCCATACCTTCACCAGTATACATTTCTCACACCAAGGTTTCTAGTTTTACTTTCTACCTCCTATTCCAGCTTGCATCTTGCCTCTATGGCACACACCATTCTCTCTCTCTCTCTTTTTTTGTTTGTTTTTTTTTTTTTTTGTTTTTGGGCCACACCCGATGACGCTCAGGGGTTACTCCTGGCTATTCGCTCAGAAGTCGCTCCTGGCAGGCACGGGGGACCATATGGGGAACCGGGGGATCGAACCGCGGTCCATCCGAGGTTAGCGCAGGCAAGGCAGGCACCTTACCTCCAGCGCCACCGCCTGGCCCGCGTGTCTCTCTCTCTCTCTCTCTCTCTCTCTCTCTCTCTCTCTCTCTCTCTCTCTCTCTCTCTCTCCCTCTCTCTCTTTTCTCCCTCCCTCCCTCCCTCTCTCATTCTTCCTTTTAGGCACTGTGGTTTGCAGTGTTGTTGCTGAATTACGCATATTTTTATTTTTTCTTTTAGTACCCAGTTCTTGCCCAGAGTGTTCATTTCCAACTATCATTGTCATAGTCATAGTGGTCCCTTCTCTACCCTAACTGCACTTTCCTGGTTTTTGTGACAAGCAACCTACCATGGACCAGTCCTCCTGGTCCTCCACAGAAAGTATCATGTTGAGTGATATGAGTTAGAGGGAGAGGGACAGACATAGAAGGATCACACTCATTTGTGAGATTAAAAACAAACAAACAAAAACCGTGCAGGTATATTATTATTCAGAAAGAGTGCAAAGGCTCATCCAAAAAGAGCATGGTCAACTCAAGGTAGCTCTTGTTGTTGTTGTTGTTGTTGTTATATTTTTAGAGCAACTCTGCTAACTTGCTGTCTCTTTTTCCATGCAAAACAAAAAAAACAGACTCTGTTGTCTGATACATTTTTGCCTTTTTTGAGCCACACCCACCAATGCTCAGGGCTTATTTCTGGCTCAGCACTCAGAAATTCCTCCTGGAGGTACTTGAGGGACCATTTGGGATATAGGAAATCAAACCCTGGTCTACCTAATGCAAAGCAAGTGCCTACCCACTGTACTATTTACTGTGTTGGTTTCCCATCTGGTGCTTAACTGAAGAAATATTTTCCTTTTTTTTTGTTGTTGTTGTTGTTGTTTTTGTTTTTGGGCCACACCCGGTGATGCTCAGGGGTTACTCCTGGCTATTCGCTCAGAAGTTGCTCCTGGCAGGCACGGGGGACCATATGGGGAACCGGGGGATCAAACCGCTGTCCATCCTAGGTTAGCTCAGGCAAGGCAGGCACCTTACCTCCAGCGCCACCGCCCGGCCCCCAGAAATATTTTCAATTCCACTGACAGGTGTCCCTGCACTGATTCTGGAAAGCGGAACATGTTTCACTTTGGTCTGATATTACTATGAGAACAAGCAACATTCAGCATCTTGCTTCAAACAGCTGCAGGTTATTACAGGAGCTGGCGGCTGTGTTGTGTTTAAAAGGAGAGTGTCGGGGCCAAAGAGATAGCATGGAAGTAAAATAATACCTCAGCAGTACCCTAGAGATCTTTTTTTTTTTTTAAGTAAACTCATAGAAAGTATACCCCACTCTTCCACACAGACATAGAACTTCGCTCACTCTTGGAGGCATTGGTCTAATAAATTAATTTTATGTTTTCTTTATATATTTGGTTTTTTTGTTTTTGTTTTGTTTTTTGGTTTTTGGATCCGTTCTGGATCAGCTGCATGCAAGGCAAATGCCCTACTGCTTTGCCTACAGCCCCTATTTTTACTCTTTTTTTTTTTTTTTTTTTTTAGTCCTCAGGGTTTATTCCTGGGTTAGTGCTCAGGGCCACTCCTGGTGATACTCTGTGTGGGATATCAGAGAGTCAAACCAGGGTCCACCACATGCAAGGCAGGATCCTTACCTCCTGTATTATTCGGTTGGCATTTTTCATTTATTTATTTATTGACTTTAGGGGCCACACCCATGACACTCAGGCATTACTCCTGGCTATGGCTCAGAAATCGCTCCTGGCTTGGGGAACCATATGGGATGCTGGGGGGATTGAACTGCGGTCCGTCCTAGGCTAGCACTGGCAAGGCCTTACTGCTCTGCACCACCGCTCCAGCCTTGATTTATTTTTAATTTTTAAAAATGGGGACCAGCCTTGCCTATTGGTGCTTGGGTCCTACTTCCGGCTCTGTGCTCATAGACTACTCCTTGCAGAATTTAAGGGACCATATGGGATCCTGGGGATTGAACCTAGATCAACCTGCTACTCTATTTCTCTGGTTCCCTTTAATCATTTATTAGTTTGTATTTCTCTATAATATTTTACATTTTCGGATGCAGCACTTCATTATTATAACAATTATATCATTAAGTTATTATAATAATATCATATCATAATTATACTAACTTATTTTAATTTATGATTATAGTGTAACAATTATGTGTAATAATTATTATAATAATTATATTCACTACTCTTCTTCATTTATACAAGGAGTTGAAACTCATGATCTAGCCTAGATCAGTGGCTTGGGGGTGTTAGAGTTAAGGTACAAAAAAACAAAAGACTAACAACCCCCCTCCACAATAATACAAAGCAAATCATGTCTCCCACAATCTTTCTCAGGCAAGAACCCCCAATCCCAATCCCTGGCTCAGAAAGAGTTTCTTTTGTATCTCCTCTGGTCTTTCTGGTTGTGTCACTTAAGCAGTTCCTAGATGGTCCTAAGTCTGTTTAAGGAAGAAAAGGCAAACCCATGACACTCAGGACTTTATAGGTCTTTATTGCTATTTCACTTCCTGTCACTCACCTTAATCTGAATTTCCTTTTCTCACTTGTTGCTTCGTGTGCTTTGTCTAAGGATTTTAGATGGAATCAGTAGGAGGGAGAGTGGAATCTTCTCTATCTATTGTTACCGAAACCAAATCCAGAAGCCATTTCTTAATTTTAGATTGGTTTGCCTGGGGCACCATTTTCTTTTCAAGCTCATCTAATGCCATCATTCCATCCTTAGATTGAAGGGTCTGTTTTCTAGTCACCTCTACTTCCTTTTCATGCCAGTAGCTGGTAGAGGTCAGGTGGCATATGGGATACGGTGCCCAAAGCATTCCTTTGCTTGATCCCAGGGCTCCTGGATCCATTTTTCAAGCAGCCATTGGTTTGATTTATTAAACTTCTCACCACTATATAAAAATGTCTTCTTTCTTCCAGAGTCCAATAATATTTTCCTTATGTTTAAGTCCTCACCAACAGACTTTTCAAGGCCAGTTCTAAG